>JACXGI010001056.1:57802-75848 GCA_016801175.1 Esox masquinongy | reverse complement strand
CTGTGTTCCTTTTGTAGTCCATTCTCCTGCAACGCCATCAGGAGATATTCAAACTGTGGCTTGATGACTCGGAAATGGCCTGCAAAAGCGTAGTTATCCATGCTCAGCATGACATCCCATTCTGTTCCAGTCTTCAGGACGATTCGATGTGTTGACCGCAGCATTGTGGATATCAGGATCCTAAGAAACACAGTATTTAACAGAGGAATGTCAGGCATTTAAATATAAAAGTCCTATCTACTATCACTGTATCGTTTCTTCTAATTAACCTGTGCAGCTCTGGGTAGAAAAAGTTTGTTCGGGATGAGTGAAGTTTTTATCATCTTTGAAATCTTAAGCACATTTATTACAACGGACGTTATACGCATCCCATTTAGCAGACTAGGATTATAAAGTACATAGTATAGTTACATTTACAATTAACATTAAAGTTACAATATTCTGAACATCACTCGCCCATCCAGGTTACAGGTTAGGCTATTGGTTACGGAATGGCCGATTAAAACGGGGTCAAAACATTTCCTACACAATAAAATACAATGAAAAACAAACATACCTTCTGCGTCTTCTTTCTTCTTCCATTATATTTTTGAGGTGGACATCATATTTGATCTGTAGTTGTCTATATTCAGAAAGAGCAAGCACTACAAAGGCTTTCCAGGGGGCGACCATTTTGTTTTCCGACTTTGGACTTTTGGAACGCAATCAACTTGGGTTAACTCGGATGTGACGTCATTCCCAGTTCCGACTTCCGACTTCCAAAGTAAATGGAACGCACCATTAATAAAAAAGCAGATAACACATTTGCTTCCATTGCAACTAAAGATAGATGACTTTTTTCTTGGTTGCACTACCCAGGAAAAAAAAATTATTTAACCATCAATCAAATTTATTTATAAAGCCCTTTTTACATCAGCAGTTGTCACAAAGTGCTTTTACAAAACACCCGGCCTTAAACCCCAAGGAGCAAACAACAGTAGTGTTGAATTTCAGTGGCTAGGAAAAACTCCCTAAGAGGCCGAAATTAGAGAGGACCCAGGCTCAGAGGGGTGGCCAGTCCTCTTCTGGCTGTGCCGGGTGAACATATTAAGAGTACAAATTGTAATAATTAATAAATGCATTTGGGCTGAGTCCAGTGTCTATTTAAACTTAGTCCAGGTCGGAAGCATGACCAGATGGACAGGGACAACACGGGGGAGGGGGGAGGTGTCAGCACAGTGGCAGCTGAAATCATCAGGTTCTCTCTCTGGTATCCGGGCCACCCCACCTCGGTGGAACCTTTGCAAATAGAATAAAAGAGTCTGTGACCCTTTTCAGAAAGTCTTTACATTTTTATGTTTTATAACTTTTCTTAAATAACCCCACAGTGGTTATGGCTGTGGGCCAGTCAGCCAAACTTTTCTGGCTAAAATCCTTGAGCTGACAAGGTGAAATTATGGTGTCTATGGATGGAAGACAGAGGGAAATGGGAGGAAATAGAGGGACTCGAGACAATGCTGAACTGGTGACAGCAGTATATTGTCCCACCATTGTCCCATTGCCTGAGAAAATCAAGCCAACATGTCAAACTGACTATTAAAGTCCCGTGTAGCTTAGTCAAATAAAATGTCTCTAGGGTTGTGGGATTGATTCCCACAAGGAATCAAAAATATGACCAATTATGCACTCAAGTCTAAGCTGCTCCAAACAAAACGGTGCTATATAAATGCTGTATATCGCCTTGGTTCAACCTGCGACACGGGGTATGGCTTAATCTTGGGTACGGACAAGTGGATGAAATGCATCTCCACATAGAATAGCACTGCCCACAAAATCACAGGTGTGTTGGATAACCTTAACCATCATCATCATCATCCCTCCTGGGGGTGTTCTCTGCCCACTATACCATAACTGACTTTAAGGGAGGGAACCCTTTTATAGATTATACTTCTGGGCTATCATTGCAATGCCGCATGTGCTACGTTTCTAAGGGACTAAAAAAAGGGAAACAGTCCAGTCGAATAATGGATGATTTTATTCTATGAGCAGTGGATGGCAAAATACAACTTCACCGATAGGTTTTATTCAGATACATTTTGATAGTGTGTATGCTAACTTCAGAAAAAAAGAAATGGGTGGATAATAAGCTATTTTATTCCTTGTTACTTTCAACGGCAGGGTAAAAGAAGCAAAGAGGTTCAAGGAAGTGCTAAGAGGGCAGAGGGGCCACGGCGGTTCAGTAGCTCATAGCTTGTTCCCATTCCAGTAACAGCTCTGGTGGCATCTAGCTTTCCCCTCTCAAGACAGAAGAGAGGTCTCCGCTCTCCTTCAGCTCCTGTAAAAACAAGACACAGGTTTCATATTAAACCGTGTTTGATTTGAATACCGGCTCAGGTTAATACCTGTGAGCTGCAATTTGCGCAATTTCAGCTCACAGGGTGGACAAAAATACTCTAAAATGTGCAAATACTGGTCCTTTGTCAGATAAAAAAAACGCAGTTATCAGAATTCCGTCCCTGGAAAAATAAAGGTGGTTTATTGGAGCTGAGCTTCATGTAGCTACATAAAATCCCTTGCCACCGCAGGTCAATGTGCTGATTTACGTCTTAAACACCCAGAACAGAAGTCTTTGTAATGCAAACCAAGGCTCTTGGTAAAAGTATGCCTAAAATAAGATTATTCTAATGGCATACTATCCAAATGTTTCACAACCTTTCTAGCTGGGTTTAATGTTGTCTAACACAGAAGCCTTTGTATTTAGATGAGAACGTTTTATTCTCGCAGGTTTTTGTTATTAAGGAGGAACCCTCTTATCAGGCTGTGCGTGGATGCAGGGCCCATCAGAATACCATGGGTTTTCAGTGACATCTAGTGGACACTGAGTAGTACTGCCGCTGGGCCAGTTGGAAAAGTGACATGACACTGGTTCTGAACCAGCCAGGTCTCACAAGCTCACATTTGCACCCCAAATCAACTGTGTGTATACAATCAAGTACAATTTTCACCTTGACAATGTCCAGTCCTCCAATAAGCTCCCCTTTCACGTATAGCTGCGGGTACGTAGGCCAATTGGAGTACGTCTTCAGACCCTGTCTGACCTATGAACCAACATAAAGCAGCAGCAGTGAAGTAAAACATACAAATAACTGCATTGCCGTCCGATTTAAAACCCAGTATCTTAAAAACAGCAAATGGAAAAAGATACATCCAAATACATACGTTTACTGTGAAAACAAACACTGAGTGTTCAAAGTGGTCCTAGACTGTGTGAAAGCGAAAAAAAATGCATCCAATAGCAATGAACTATGGGTATCATCTAAATCATGTTCTCAAGCAGACACCCAAGGCCACGTTCACACTGATATTCCCAGTGAATCGCCCCCACGCTGTACAGTAAGACAGCTGCCGACACATCCCAGAATAACAGGACTCATAGCTTAAATGTTAGGTGATCGGGGACCGCTGTTACATTGAAGAGGAATCCTGAAACAAACACGAGAGCAATTCTTCCAAACAGCGAGCATTTAAATTAATCTACCACAAGTGTGTGTGTCAAAGCGAGACAAAGATAGCATCTTACCTCCTCATCTTCAAGTATATCAAAGGTACTGTATTCCACTCTGCAAGCAAGCACCACAGCCATGTGAGTAACCAACCCATCGCATTAAAGACCATCTATTCTCTGTCTCCATTCCCCTCAAGAGTTCCTCTACTGTGCATGCATTAACATACACTAAGGAATATCCCACTTGTGTAAACATGCGATAACAAAGTTTGTTATCTGAATCTATGAATAATTACTATCGTAACACTGAGATGGAGTTGTCTAATCCGCATAAATAAACATAACAATGACATGATACTGGTGAACATCTTACCCGGCACAGTTCATTATCTCAAGTATCTGACGACTGAAACCGCATTTGGCCTGCTACAGACACAGGGAGAAAACACACGTTAGATAAAGAACACACGTTAAGACCCCCTGATAAGATTCATGAGGAAAACACTCCGGGATTAAACATCCCAACAAACTTCAGATCCTACGACAGTTCAGACCAAGCCCGCTTTAAAACAATCACAGGAAACAGTGTTTTTGGTTTTCAAATAATGGGGGGGGGGATATAATCTATACTTTGAAACAGCAAATTTGATTGTTGTTTTCTGGGTGCGAGAGGACTTTTAAAAGAACACGCAGATGAAGCAACACTTTTATGAGAAGCACGAGGAGTTAGTTCTTCACTTCAGAACGAATACCGCAAAACTCAAAGCTTTTACTGAGCAAGTTCCAACTCCTATTTCCTTTCCAAACACCAACTTAAAAACTGTCTCAAGAAATGGCGGTGAAGTGAATAAGGATCCATATCACCAAAAAGGAGCCGTAGTGAAGGAGATGGAGAGAGAGGGAGGGGGACTCACAGGGGACTTGCTTTAAACTACTCTGAAGATATTCTTTCATCTGTAAGCAGTAGAAATCAATAGGTGTGTGAAGAAGCCGAAGGAGGTCTGACTTCACCATTAGAGGGTGTGTGCGCGCGCGCGCGCGTGTGCGTGTGCGTCTACGAGTGATCGCTGGGCTTTGAGAGGTGCAGAACACCATTGATTTCAGATTAGCTGAAATTCTGTTGAAATGTATGCAAGAGCCCTTTTCCTCATCCACTGAATTTAGTTTATATAGGCCAAGTGTTGCCTCTGGAAGTGATGTATAGAAGTTGTGTTCGGGGGGTCTTATGTTATATCAGCCACACGCAGGTCGTCGTCATGTCTGTTTATTCCCAGTATTGATCTCAGATTTGCTGCAATTATGACGAAATTATATGCAACTTCTTTTTCCCCTTTCCTACAAAAATAATTTAGCATGTAAGCAAAACTAACATGTTTATTGACTTGTTAGGGTGACACACCTACCTCTTTATTGCCCTTCATGAACAGCATAACCGGACTGCTGTTGATGATCGACTTCAACCTGGAGGGACAATTAGAGTTCATAAGTCACTCATAAGTGTGTAAAGTAGAGTTTCGTGTGTATATGTGTGTGTTATGTTGAGTTTTACCTGTGTGTGTGTTATGTTGAGTTTTACCCTTGTGTGTGTGTTATGTAGAGTTTTACCTGTGTGTGTGTGTGTGTTATGTTGAGTTTTACCTGTGTGTGTGTTATGTTGAGTTTTACCTGTGTGTGTGTGTTATGTAGAGTTTTACCTGTACTCCAGTGTGACTGACTTGGGGAAGGTGTTCTCCAGTTCTCCAGATTCTGCTAGCTCCTGCAACACACAGCACAACATTGCCTTTCAACTGGACATATTGAGGCTTTGTTACGATACAATCTGATGTCCACAACTGAAATGCATTCAGTCAGACCGGCTCACAGAGCTATACAGAACACTATACATGCCTTATTACAATAAAGCTATAGGTCCAGAAACGTTCTGATGAAAACTCAAGCCAATAATGTAAATGTGCTAAAAATCTCACTCTCAGGTTGCCCCCTTGAGAGAGAGAGAAAGAAGGGGAAAGAGAGGTGAAAGAGACAGAGAGGCAGGGAGGGCATCTCCAAGTACTGCAATGTGAAGACAAACCTATTGCGTAGACGATTTATTCACAGTGGGGGGGGGGGTAGTGACCAGATCATGTTAATACTGTTTAGGGGCCGATGTTGCTGCTGCGACTGGTCAATGCAACACTTCCTGCACATGTACACGGCCTGTCATTCATTGGCTTATAGAAACTCTGCGGAAGCAGGCGAGTTCGGTACAGGGAAAAGGTTTTACAGGCAATTCTGATCAGACTAAAGCTGTGATTTCACTGCAGAGTTTGTTTTTCTGAGGGCAAGATATGACGTGTTAGGATGATGAACTTGGTTGACCTACTCAGAAGAATGGTACATTGTTGGCTTTGCTGTGCTAGTTAGAAGCAATTAAGTCGTTTCTATTTGCTTGAGAGTGACTTTTGCTGATAACTAATTAATTGATTAGAACTTAGTTATTACTACTGAGTTGAGCGGTCGTTACCTCTAGCCATGTTATAATGTATGCATTAACTGTAAATTGCTCTTTTTAGGAGCATCAGCAAAATGACTAAACTGTAAATGTATTCTGATCACCAGGTCGGTGATGCGCTCGTGCTAATAGAGCTGGATGGAGTTTCTTGGCATGTGACATGCCACAATGCATGTGCCAGTTGAGGGTAAGTTAGCGGAAGATGAGCAAGAAATGTTTTTTTTTATTTTTTTTACATATTTGGACACATCTATGTAACATTTCAACCGCATACATTGATAATGGTAAACCAATTGAACAAATCACACAAAAAAATAAACTTCGAAACCATTTGTTCAATTAAGGTCAGCAGAAATTACGTTTCGTAGTGAGGAAAAAATAAGCCCACCCATAGCTTCAATAGCTCCTAGGGCACCCTTTGCCTGAAATCACTTCTTGTTGCTGTCTAAAACTCTCTTACACCGACTGGGAGGACTTTTTGCCCAAACTTCTTTACAGTAATCTTCAACTGTGTCCAGTTTGTGGACCTTCTTGCATGACCCACTTCATGGTCCGCCACAGCATTTTGATAGGATTGAGATCTGGGCTTTGCCATCCCATAACCCTCCATTTCTAATTTTTGAGCCACTCTGTTTTAACTTTGCTTGTGTGTTTTGGATCATTGTCCTGTTGCAACACCCATCCAACATTTCTCAGTTTTTCTCATAGTTGATTGCATGTTGGCCAGGCCCGAGGTAGTAAAGCAGCCCCAAACCATAATGCCACCTCCTTCATGCTTTTCAGTTGGTAGGACATTCTTCTGTTAGAAGGAAGTGTTTCTTTTTCACCAAACATGGCGTCAGGGATTGTGGCCAAACAACTTCACCTTTGGCTCATCTGTCCAGAGCACATTGTCCCAGTAGTTTTGGTCTTTACCCAGGTGCTGTTTGGCAAACTTCAGCTGTGTCTTGACATTATTTTTTGAGAGCAGAGATTTTTTCCTTCCTGGGGAGGTAACATGCTTCTTCCTTCCTTCTTTTCTTTCCTCCCATGGAGGCCATGTTTTTGCAGTCTCTCTCTCTGACAAGTGACTCATGCAATTTGACATTGATTATGGCAAGAGAGTCCTGAAGATCTCTTGATGTTACTCTGGGGCTATTAGATAATTCTATGAGCATCTTTTAGTTAGCTCTTGGCCACACCAATATTAAGACCAAACCAGATCTAACTTTTATGGAAGGCTATATCCTGCCAATTCACTCTCTAATGATTTCCTAATCCTTGCACCTGCTTTCAAGGGGCTATACTTACCTTTCACAAAGGCTACATATGAAAAGACATCTGTCCGCACATATCTCTCAATTCAAACCCAGAACCCTCTCCCGGCTTGCCTATTAGTACATGCCAATTATTACGTAAAATAAGGCACATTGTCTCTCTTGTAGTCTAAAAAGGCCCTCAGTGAAAAACACTTTCCTTTTTATCTCTCACACGCAGACTCAACCACTCTACAGGTGTACTGTGTGTGTAGTACAGTGGGAGGAGCAGGAGAACCTCTCAACTCCATATCAGCCGGGGATAAGAGGGAGCAAAGGAGCTGACAGCTAATCTAGCACACACTTAGACAGACAGACAGACAGACCGACAGACACACCAGTGCACACAGACAGCCCCGCAGACTGACAGCAGATCAGGAGCTCAGCCACACACACACGCCCGCATCCACGCAGACTAGGGGAGGAGGGAAACTGCCATCTAAAGTAATCCCCCCGTCCTACCACAGCAGGGGTTCTCTCATGTTTTAAATCTTAATTACCTCAGTGGGAATGTACAGGATGGAGGAAGGATGGAGAGAGGGCTAAACACAGCACCCGGGAGAAGCCACGTGATGCGCTGGCGAGATCCTCAGCCCTAACAACCTGCATGTGTTCAAGCTGCACTTGTATTTTGACTTTAGACTGGATAGGCAAACCCTCCCTTGGCCACGGTGGTTTCATTAATGGCTGATCATAATAGACTTGGCTTATTCATCCCCTCATCTGCCCTGTAACTTTTCCCTAGGTCTTTGCTGTGATTAGAGTGTTCCCTCGGTGAGTTTACCTGGTTAAACAACAGTAAATAATTCAATCTGGGCGGTTTGACCCAAAAACCGCTGTGTAAGACTGTACCATGGGTATGATAAAACATTACATTCATCAATCCAAATTATTTCATAAATTCCCATTTTACATTGGCACTTGGCAAAAAGTGGTTATTCAGACACCCAGCCTGAAAAGCAAAAAGAGCCAACAAAATTCTGAAGCACAGTGCCTAGAACAGACTACCTAGTAGGGTCAGAACCTAGGAACCTAGAAATCCAGAGCTGCTTGAAAGACACTCATAGAAGTCTTTAAGTGCCCCAAGCTAACATCAAGGCATCTACAGGCCACTCTTGCCTCAATCAATTTTGAAGAGTCAACTGTCAGAGAGATGCTGCACACATTTGGCCTACATGGAAGGTCAGGAAGGAACAAGCCTCGGCTCTCAAAAAAGCAATATGAAGACACGACTCAAGTTCGCAATGCTAGACACCATGTGTGGTGAAAATGAAACACTGCCTTTGAACAGAAGAACCTCATACTAACCATAAAGCATGGAGGCGGCGGCATCATAGTTTGGGGCTTGCCATCACCGAGTCAACCATAAATTCCGTATTGTACCAGAGAACGTGAGGCCATCTGTCAAAAAGCTGAACCGAACATGAATCTAACAACCGGACAATGATCCAAAACACACAAGCAAAGTAACAACAGAATGTCTTAAAAAAGAAGAAGAAATGGAGGGCCATGAAAGGGCTGAGTCAATGCCCAGATCTCAGTCGTATCGAAAAGCTGTGGGGTGAAGTGAAGTGGCCTATGCATGCAAGAATGCCCAACTACATGACACAGTTGAAGCAGTACTGTAAAGAAGAGTGTGCAAACATTCCTCCCATTCGATGTAAGAGACTGAAATGAAACACAGTTATAATAAATGGCTACATGAAGGTCTCAGCTAAAAGGGGCAACACCAGCAATGGAAGCTCGGGGTCTACTTACTTTTAGTGTTCTATGAAATTGCATTTCTGTTGAAGCATAAGCTTTCAGTGTCATTTGTTAAATTAAGTTAACTTTACAAGCCAACTGTGCAGAAGTGAAGATTACATATCCCTAAATGACCACTTTTCATTGGGTTTCCGTACCTGTTTAAATTACTGTGCGTGCTGGTATGGACCCCAGGTCTTCCAAACCACTCGTGTCTGACTTGGGTACGGTAATAAATGTAAATTGTGTTTTACAGTACGTACCTTGACAATGTCCAGTCCTCCTACCAGTTCCCCATTGACATAGACCTGTGGGTACGTGGGCCAATTGGAGAAGGTCTTTAGCCCCTGTCTCACTTCCTCATCCGACAGGATGTCAAAACTGCTGTACTGGACATCCTTCTCCTTGAACAACGCCACTATCTGACGGCTGAATCCTGACGGAGAAAGACAGATCGGATGTTATAATGCTGTAAGGTTACAATGACATGCTGTTATAACATCGTACTGTTTTAACAATCCTGTACGGTTATAATTCTGTAAGGTTACAATGACATGCTGTTATAACATTGTAATGTTTGAACAATCCTGTACAGTTTTAATTCTGTAAGGTTACAATGACATGCTGTTATAACATCGTACTGTTTTAACAATGCTGTACAGTTTTAATTCTGGATGTTACAATGACATGCTGTTATAACATCGTACTGTTTTAACAATGCTATACAGTTATAATTCTGTAAGGTTACAATGACATGCTGTTATAACATCGTAATGTTTTAACAATCCTGTACAGTTATAATTCTGTACTATTGCTGATAGGAGAAATGTAGAAACAACTTAATTTGACAGGAACTTAATATTGCCCAGCTGTAATTGTAACGCTGTTAACATACAAACAAAGTGCCATGTCCTTGATACATGGGTGTGGGTGGCAGAGGGGAGAATCAAAAGTCAGACACGAGAATGAAGAGTGCGAGTGAAAGACGAAATTAGATGAAGTTAGAGGCAGAGAAAAAGGGGGAAAGGAGGAGAGAAAGAGGGAGCTCATGAATGAGAGGGAGGAGAGAAACAGAGAGGGGGTGAGGTGATATGTTGCCTCCATGTAAACCCTCCAGTGAAACTCCTGTTCTGCTACTTTATTTATCCATAGGGGGATTGATTAGAAAAACAGCTAGCGGCTCCTAACTAATGGTTATTCAGCTGCCTGCCACTATATTAGCGTGTTTCTATTACACCAGGCTAACAACAGGCCCAGCTGCTTTCTCTGGCTACAGGCTATCTCTCCTCGGCCTAGACGATTGATTGGTGAGGGGTGAGCTGGGATTGAGGGGTGTGGGGTGTTGCTCCCCCTCTCTCCTGCTCCTAAAGGGTCAGGGGGATCGAGCTCCACAAACAGATGATACAGCTCCAGGACAGGGCAACATAAGAGGTTGATTTCTTATTTCAAGAAAAGTTAAGTACGCACACGCACGCACGCACGCACACACGCACACGCACACACAGAAAGCGTATTGCATTGCAAGCTACGTGTGCTTTCCATGGTGTTACAGCACGTTGACTGTGGTTGACTGTCTCTTCCTAAAGGTCGGAGGTCCTTGTCAAAGCCCCCCCGCCCCCAAACACACACACACACACACACACACACACACACACACCCACACCCACACAACATTAAACAGTCAGGGTGTCCTTAAGGGTAAACTTCAAGCGACCAGAGCCAAATGGATCCCTATTCACCACTTCAGCATTTAGAACCTTGTACCTTCCTAGTATCTACAACCTAGTACCCTCCCAGTATTCAGAACATAGTACCTAGTACCCTCCCAGTATTCAGAACATAGTACCTAGTATCCTAGTACCCTCCCAGTATTCAGAACATAGTACCTAGTATCCTAGTACCCTCCCAGGCAGTGGGCTGGTCTGGACTTCAGAACAGAGGTGTTGTTGGGTCTGACAGGCAGTTTAGTTTCCAGCTGTGGTGGAAGTGAACCCACACCCATCCCATAACTACCCTGACCCCCACCTGTCCACCCCCCCCCCCCCCCCCCCCCCCCCCCCCCCCCCCCCCCCCCCCCCACACACACACACACTTACCACAGCGGGGTTCCTGCGGGGATCCCTTCATGAAGAGCATGCAGGGCGCAGCGTTGATCAGCCTCTTCAGACGCTCGTTAAGGTCCTCTTTGGGGGGCTCTCCCCCCGCCGCCGGGCCTCCCGGCGTCCCCGAGGTGACCGCAAGCCTCTGGACCTTATTGGTCAGCTCAGGGGCGTGGGCTCCGTCCAGCCTGTCAATCTTCTGGCCACTCTGAAACCGCCGGAGGAGGATTGGGAGGGGAGAAAAATAACATGAATATTTCAGGATTCTGGTTTGGTTTGTTTGTATTGTTCCGGGGGGGGGGGGGGGGGGGCACTGAGATGGGGAGGGGGAGAAAGGAAGAGAGTGGAGGGAGACAGAGGAAAAGGACTGGGTACTGAGGCCTCTCTATCTCTCTGTCTTTGCTGGTTCAACGTGTTCGTCCACCCGATGCCGTGCGGCCGTAGCCTCACATATCTGTTCCATCCTGACATCCAGAACCTTCCGACAGAGGAACATTAATCAGCTGCTCGTAAGGCAGCAGGGGCGGGCGACTGAGCTCCCGGAGAGCTGAAGGGGACGCGGGCCGCTGGTTCAAACGCCCGGGAGGACCAGGAGTTGAATTAATTCCGTCAATGAACAAAGTGGGCCCGGTCCTGGGGATTAAACAGGCATACGTCCCCCAGCGTTCATCGTTATGCAGCATGCGACCCTCCACAGTGTCCAAAAGATGAATGACGGGAATAATGACACTGCCCATTTTTATTATCATCAAACACTTGCCGGTGTTCTTGGTATTGTTTTGGCAATTCAACGGCAGACAGCACACAGTGCAAAAGGGCCTCGGTGGCAGCAGCAAGCACTAGGGCTCAGAGCTACAATGACCGATGACTCACCTTGAAGAACAGGAAGGTAGGAACTGAGGCGATTTCATATTTCTCTGATACCTCGGGCACTGTTTCTGCCTCCAGCTGTTTTGAGAGAGAAGAGGGAGAGATATTGAGTGAGTGGAGGATCACGCACACACACACGCACGCATGCACACACACACACACACACACGTACACGCACGCACACTTGAGTCCCCTTTGTTCCCTTTCCAAGCCATTAAACAATGTCTACATCCACACACGAAAGAACCCCAGTGAAGCTCACAGCATTTCCCCCTCCACACAATATTTATTTAGCCAAGAGGCATCAACCTTCGGGGTGGGGGTTGGGGGGGGGGGGGAACACACATTCACCACTTTGATATTTCTAACAAGCAAGATAAATGAGAGCACAAAGAAGTTCCATCTCATGCTCCGCTCCGGGATCTCTGATCTGGGCTGGCGGATGGCTGCAGTGGTTCCTGACAGAGCAGCGGTGGCAATCCACCCGGACCAAATTAGGGGGACTACTGTGATCACGCTGCACTTTGAACTTTACTTTAAATCGCTGAGAATAGCTCAAGTTCATCTCGCGCCTCAGAACAATGCCTCATGTGATGTAACAACGGTGACATTTCCTCGAAGGGCTTCTGCCGTGACGTGAGCCACCTGGGATCCATACGGTCCACCTAAGTATTTGAATATTATTTTTGACGAAATACTGCCATGCTGCCATGTCTGCCGCGGAAACGTCTGAGAAGACGTCTGGGAAGTCAAATCACAGTGAATTCACAGTCATGACTCGAGACTCCACCCTATCACAAGGAATAATGAAGACACTGTGAATATACCGTATTGAGAGGTCCCCGGCAACTCAACACACTGTGAATATACCGTATTGAGAGGTCCCCGGCAACTCAACATGGGCCTTGTTCAGTGTTGACTAAGCAGGACCGTGGGGATAAAGGTCAGGGGTGCTTCCTAGGCGTACTCCACAACAAAACCAGAGCACTTTGTGCCAAAATCGTTCATTTTCAGATTTTTGATTTCCCAGTGAATTCCCAGAAATGCACCCCCAGGCCTAGAAAAGGAAATCAGCCTTGATGCACCACTGACCTAGAGAATGTTCAATCATATTTAGCTAGCAGATATTGAAATCCATAAATCACTGACCCGGGTTATGTTGCAGGCAGAGATTACAGACAGGCGATTACAGACAGCACTTATTTCCAGCCTGGAGCAGGCTTTGCGGTGTGGTGTACTGACATGATCCATGAGGCATAGCGTGGCGACTGACAGCCATTTATTTGAATGTTACCTACATCCCTGCCTGCAGTAAAAAAAAAGAAAAAATTAAAGCTGAGGACTTTGACATATAGTCACTAAATATGTACAGTAAATTGCTTTCATTTCCATGCGACATGTTCAACAGTGGATATATCGACTGATCTCACATTGCAGGTGAATACAGACGACCAAGGAGTTATATTGCGGACATGGAGCAGCTTGAGTGGTCTCACTACAGTGTGTTATCAGAGCACACTTTAAAGAGTGCACCGAAATGAAGGCTGAAACGGGTTGTACTTCTACAAAGAATGAAAGAAAGGAAGGAAGGATGAAAGAAAGAAAGAGTGAGAGAGAGAGAGAGAGGGTGAGAGTCAAAAATGAATGCGAAAGCGAGATAGAGAAAGAAACAGGAGAGAGAGAAAGAGGAAAGATAGAACAAAAAAAACAGTGAAAAAGAACAAAAATGAAGAGAGCGATGCACAAGATCCTGTGCAGGACCTGGGGGCTCAACGAGCTCCCAACCAGCGGACCACTGCAGTCAGCTAGGAGTCAAGAGTAGCAGAATGAGGTTAAGGACGGGGCCCAAATGGCACCCCATTCGCAATGCACAGACCAAACGCTCTGTGGGCCCTGGTCAAACACAGTGCAGACTGCTCAATAGGTAAGAGGGTGCAATTTGGTGCACTCGACAGGGGGCGTGGTCAGAGAAGGGGAAGCCAAGGAAACAGCCATTACAATGACAAATCGCCGCCGCCGCGACAACAACAGCAGGCCTCATCGAGAGAACACACCACATCGATCAAACGCCGGACCTGAGCTCACTGCAGAATGACTAAATAAACTAGTAAATAAATAAACAGGATGCCGTGACTGCTCACAGGCAGGCCTCCATTCTAAATGTCAGGCAATGGCCAACCTCACACCGGTTTGTCCCAGAGAGAGGGGCCGGCCATGACGGCCTTGGGCTTTCCATGCCGCTCAGAACAATGGATGACAACCTTGGCTGAATGTGTTGCCTCCGCAGATGCCCAGGGGCCCAGACAGCACCGTATGCTGTGTTCACAATTCAGGCCTTAAAGGGGTAGTCTGGGATTGTTGGCTTCCGGAGAGCGAGAGGAACATGCAGAGGGCATTGTGTTATCTGAGTCCCACGTGAAGGAAGTTTATAGGCTGCCTGTGGAGCCAGCGCTAACCAGCGTTAGCTAGGCCTAGCGGTTCCTGACGATTTTCCATCACTGCGCTAAAATCTGATAGCAGTAACTCCATCGCCAGTTAGCTTTTTCCTTCAAAATGGATACAAACTCATTTTAACAATATCAAAGCAGTCTGTCGCTGGGTTTGTGTTTTGGTAAAGACTGAGGGATAAAGGCTGTAAATAAATGTATACTCTCAAATATAAAAACCTACGAAAACAAGGTGCTGAATATATCAAAGTGTATATTGTATATGCAACCCCGTTTCCAAAAAGGTTGTGACGCAGTGTAAAATTCTAATAAAACCAAAATGCATTGATGTGCAAATCATTCATCCCTATATTTAATTGAAAATAGTACAAAGACAACATATCAAATGTTGAAACTTAGAAAATGTATTGTTTTGGGAAAAATACATGCCCATTTTGAATTTGATGCCAGCAACACGTTTCAAAAAAGTGGGGACAGGGGCATGTTTACCACTGTTTAGCATCACCTCTTCTTTTAACAATACTCTGTAAGCGTTTGGGAATTGAGGAGACCAATTGCTGTAGTTTTGAAAGTGCTTGATATAGGATTGCAGCTGCTCAACTGTTCGGGGTCTCCTTTGTCGTATTTTTCGTTTCATAATGCATCAAATGTTCTCAATGGGTGACAGGCATGGACTGCAGGCAGGCCAGTTTAGTATCCGGACTCTTTTACTACCGAGCCATGCTGTTGTAATACGTGCAGAATGTGGTTTGGCATTGTCTTGCTGAAATAAGCAAGGCCTTCCCTGAAGAAGATGTTTTCTGGATGGCAGCATGTTGCTCCAAATCCTGTATATATTGTTCAGCATTAGTGGTGCCTTCACAGATGCGCAAGTCACCCATGCAATGTGCACTAATGCACCCCCATACCATCCCGGATAATGGCTTTTGAACTGTGTGCTGATAACAAGCCAGATGGTCCCTCTCCTTTTTAGCCCAGAGGACGCGGGCTAAAGAGGATTTTTGATTCCCAAAAATAATGTCAAATTTTGATTTGTCAGACCACAGGACAGTTTTCCATTTTGCCTCAGTCCATCTTCAATGAGCTCGGGCCCAGAAAAGGCAGCAGCATTTCTGGATCTTGTTTATTTATGGTTTCTTCTTTTTTAGGAACAGTTTTAACTTGCATTTGTGCAGCAACGTACTGTATTCACAGACAACGGTTTTCGGAAGTGTTCTTGAGCTCATGTGGTGATTTCTACTAAAGAATCGTGTCCGTTTCTAATGCAGTGCCGTTTGAGGGCCCAAAGAACACGGCCATCCAGTCTTGGTTTTCGGCCTTGTCCCTTGCATACAGAGATTTCTCCGGATTCTCAGAATCTTCTAATGTTAATATGAAATGATGATAAGATCCCCAAACTCTATGCAATTTTAAGTTGAGAAACATTATTCTTAAATTGTTGCACTATTTGCCTGCACAGTCTTTCACAGAGTGGTGAACCCCTCCCTGTCTTTACTTCTGAAAGACTCATCCTCTTTGGGGTGCTCTTTTTATACCCAACCATGTTACTGACCTGTTTCCAATAAACCTAATTAGTTGTTCCACCAACATTTTTATTAGCATTACACAACTTTTCTAGTCTTTTGTTGCCCCTGTCCTAGCTTTTTTGAAACGTGTTGCTGGCATCAAATTCAAAGTGGGCATACATTTTTGAAGACACAATAAAATTTCTCAGTTTCAACATCTGATATGTTGTCTTTGTACTATTTTCTGTTGAATATATGGTTTAAATGATTTGCAAAGCATTGTATTCTGTTATTCTTCACATTTTACACAGCGTCCCAACTTTTTTGGAAATGGGGTTGTATAAGAAAGTATAGATTTAACCATGTTTTCAGGCTGTTTAGTGTTTTCTCACAATTACATTGTTAACAAATTGGGAGTTCAAGTAATTAAGGTTCTAATGTAGAACAACATTTTCAATAACCTCATGAGGCATCAACAAGTTATATTGTTTATAAATCAATGGGTCTACATAACCATTTCATAAATGTAAATATGTATGTAGAAACAAAAGTTTCCCACAAATTTTTGTCCAGGAGAACCTGATGGCACCATACCAAAAATGCCTGTGGGCCTGAAGATGTCTTGAAGACAAATTTCTCAATCTTTGACTCTCCCGAACCTGGTTGCGATGAGGCAAGGTGTCATATGACCAAATTGAGAGGGGAGAAAAATGACAAATAAAATATAAATTGTACACATTAAACTAAATTAAGTTTAGCTTTAATGCACAAAACTAAATAAACTGCAAGTTACCAAAGTGATCAAATCACATTTACCTAAGTTTATAATGTTTTTTTGTCTAGATTTTGTGTTCAGCAGCCAATTTTAACATGTATTCTTTTCCAACCATCAACTAACTAGCTGTCTTAAAACACAAAGGAAAACAAATCAGATTTGTTCAAACACATTTTAAATGGGATTTCAAGACACCTATGAATGTGGTTTAAAACATCAAATTCCACTTGTTACTGTTTTTTTTTTTTAGAAAAAAATATTTGAATAGCTTCTAAATACTAGTGTGAACAAGGACTTAGTGGCTTTGAGGGAAACTGAATGTTTTCAGTTATTTTTTTTAGGGTTGCAGAATATTCCAAATATAGCTTATTTTCCCCTGAAAAACAGATGTGGAGACCCGACTCTGGGTTTTCCTCCACATCTGCAATGTTAGATAACCTCAAGAGCATCCTCGGCAGAGTCCCCAGAAAACAAACACCCGGGATAGTCGTCTTCAACATAGCTTTCACCTCTAACCGAAAACAGACATTCATTCTAAACAGCGTTTCTTTTATGGCTCATACGTTAAATTTAACATATAAGATGGACAACACTGTGCAGAAATTACCATACACGTCTGTTACAGCACAACAGCAGGGAATACAGTCAAGAGCAATTTAATGTTCTTTTCTTCAACTTTTCCAACATTGGATAAACAGGAGCCAGACAAGCTGTTAAACTGGTAGTGCGCCTTATTTTGCAACTCTGGCTAAACTGCTGCGCATAACTGGGAATAGCCAAGGACCTTGCGATGCACCATATGACAATACGTGGCGAGCTATACAATATAGATTTTCCCAACATAGATTCACAAATTGTTAACCAGGCTCATGTTTCGTTTCAATGTGATTTGACATTCCAAACATACTGCTTACTGGATCTCTGCTGCAGAGAGACAGACAGCATGTGATATTGGTATGCTTTTTTTATGAGTCAAGGAAATAAGTTAGCCGGAAAACACAATGGCAGACTTTGCATAAAGGGACGAGGGAGAGCACATCACAGGGTGTAACCTCATCACCCAGAAAAAGCTGTATCGGCACCTTGACAAACATGGTGTGTTGGTGTTCCTTGGCCAACTCTTCCATGACGTCGTTCATCTGGCTGCACTGAGGGGCCCATGTTGCCTGGAAATGGACCACTGTCAGGCACCTGGTGGAACAGGAAATTTCGAAGAGCACAACTTAGAAAAATCTGAGATTCAAGATTCATAACAATAGCAGTAGATCTAGAGAAGCAGTGGGCTATGGTTGTGAGACACACACACACACACACACACACACACACACACACACACA
>JACXGI010001056.1:28890-44393 GCA_016801175.1 Esox masquinongy | reverse complement strand
GAGGACAGCTGGGCTATGGCCATCTCACTGACTTTGCCTTGACATCTGGGGAACCCACTGGTGTGTGGCACGCGAATCGGTTGATGTCGCTATTTAAATGCAAATTTGTGGGGGATCATTGAAGCCTCACCCCGTAAATTCACACAAAAGGAACACTTCACACACAATAAGGAGGGTCGTTTTCTTCGGGAGGTCTTGGCAACACCAAGCAAATCTTATTCAAACCCACACACCTTCTGCATGACTGACTTTGCTTTTGTCCGGCGTTCACCATTAGCACACTTCTTCAAATGAGATCTAACAGGAGCGACATAACTACAAGTAAATACACACATGGCCTGTATGATTAGAGCAGTACAAAGCTATATATTGGCACCATGTTAAATGAACAATTTAGACACGTTTTTCTGTGATTTAAGTTTAGCTCGTGACAGACATTATTATTATTACTACTATTATTATAATTAAAACAATGGTTGTTGTTTTTATTGTTATAATTATTTGGCTATTTACCTTTTTCATTTATTTAGATTGTTATCATCAGTGATAATATATTGCTTATCATGCAATTGCTTTGTCATTAGTTTTTATTGGTAAATAATCTATCTCTCCGTGGCATAATCAACATCATGACTTGTTGAGATTACGCTGCGGTTGCTGGTGTCTAAAGCTCACCACAGAATAAGTACATCCGAGAAGCACTCATATGTCAAATTGAGACATGATCATAAATTAGAAAATGCACTTATATGTCTATCAACGTCCCGTTTTCTTCATCCTAAGCACCTTGATTAATTTACTTCTGTCTGACGGAAGCATTAGAGACCCGGTCCAAGTAAAACTTGCTGGAAATGAAAGAGTGCATTTAGCACGCGTTGGATCCGAGACCAGATGATCCTAGAAAATGAGCTGAAATAGATTCAGGCTCAGTGCCTGTTGTGACGAGCAGCTGATTCCCCTATTCCAGTCCAGATGGCTCCCCAACACAGATTTGCATTCATTTTCGCCTAATATCTTCCGAAATAGAGGAGCAGCTGCATTTGTTGTCAAATAAGGTTTAAAAGTCCTTTTAGAACGGGATCGTTACCTACGTGATGGGGTTGTCCAACTTTCCTACCCCCATTTTCTCTCCAGTCAACAGCCGGCTATCATCTTTAAAAGGATTTGTCCTAAAACCCCTAATTTGGTAATCAGATTGACATCGCTTTGGTGAGCAATCTGCATTAAAAATACAGTAGGCTATCATTAGGCTACTTGGTGCAATATGCAATTTCCAAAACACTAAGGACATTACAAATAAATATTGACATGCAACCTAATTTATGAGCAATTTAAATAACATATTTATCAACCTAAAAAGTTCACCCTGTTTCAGTGTTATAACAGTTAACTTGCAACGCTGCAAACACGGGTTTGGTGAAATTGTTCTAGCATATGCCACATCAATTTATCAAGCAAATATTAATTTACAAGCAATTTACATATCCACCCATTAAACGAACACTTATTACAACATTAACGCCTTGACACAATACATTGTAAATTGTCTAAAAACAGTATAACGATATTATCCTAAATAGTAATAAAATGCAGTTTTATTATACTTACGTATTTAATTAGGACGAGCAGGGCAGGCAATGTAATGGATTTAGAGACGATAAGAGCAACAGCAGCTTTGATAATTCACTTATCTTTGGCAATAGTCATTAACCCTCAACACCAGCAAAATAGATGGCTCTCTAAAACACATCTCTCTTCCTTTCCACGTCCCCCAACCCACACCCCTTTAGTGCACCGGGCTGTAGAGTCCCCTGATAACCCAAAACGGACTTCGATTTTCGCAGATTAATTAAAATATTAACATACAAAGAACGCCTGCCAGTTGGTAATACGAAATCTTGTCCCTGAATTAGGTGAAATGCATATTATTGTTTTTAAGAGGGTTTTATTTATTGTAATAAAAAATGTATTTTAGGAAAAAAGATTGGACAGTGCCTCCCCCGAGTCCATTCACTGGATAGGCTGATAAACCCACATTCAACAAAACCAACTATCACTGAACATTAATAGCAGCGAGATAACCTGCTGTACTGCATTATACTAACACATTGTAATTATGGTGTTTGTAAATGCATGACAGTTACATAAAGTGTGGCACACTAAATCGATAGGACTCCTCACCATTCAGATTATGGTATATACCCAAGTTATATAGCTCATCCTCTCGATACATCCAGAGGATCATGCAAACTGTCATTCTGCTACACTCATGAGTTATTTTGGTTCGCACGAGAGCCCCTGCATATTTCCTCATCTGAAGACCGCTGCTTCAAAACAGCATTGAATAACTCTGACTGCATATGTACTTTATAAACACTACATAAAATCTACCATCGGTACCTTACATTTGAAATGCCGCAAATAAACCGGAACAGTAAAATACATCCAGTATTTCTAGTTTTGAGCAAATGGATGGGAGTAAAATGGTATGCGCTCTCTCAGAGGCTTAGCCGATATTTGCAAATACATTCATCAGAAAATGACACAGAGCAGCCTACCTGTGTAAAGTATTGTGTGACAATTCAGCTTCCCTACAATATGTTTGGCAACGGACCATCGCAGACTATTGGCTTCATGTTTAGTGAATAATAACTTCACAGGATGTGCATTTGAGAGGGAAAATCCTCTACACTGGATGGAGAAAAAAGTGGAGCTTGCTTTGCTGGAGCTCAGGTTGCAGGCTGATACAGCATGTAGGACTCACCAGAATGAAGCACCGTCAGGGACTGGAGGTGTCACTGTTCCATACATGGTCATAGCCCCTCCCACCAACGCGTCATATTCTGACAGCACACATCCCGTGGGTTTAGAGTTTTGGCTCCCGGGAAAGGTTCCACTCCTCGGGGATAGAGGGTTGAGTTTTGTATGCTTCTATCCATTCTGCAAGACGCTAAAGGCCCCTCATCAACCTCTCCTGTGTCCGGGAACACCTCCATGGTAATCATTTTTTCGTTTATTTGTCTTGTGGAGCCGGAGCGCCTTGCCAGAAGTGGTCGATTCAGCAGTGTCCTGAAGCTTTTTTGATGCTATAGGATGACTCCAGCTTGAGCCATCGCCAAAACAAAAAGTTTTCTACAAACGCATTTTGAATAAAAACTTGAATAAAACAGACGCAACTACAACCATATCCTGCTATTTGAACGACTTCTTCAACGACTAGGATCACGTTCCAACCAGCTACTGAGATACAGTATCCCAACTCTGTAAATTGTTCATGTCGTGCCAACGCAGGACGGGCTAGGAGACAGGACTTGTGAACTCAACTGGGGCTTTTCTTTCTTTCTACAAATTAACTACAACAAACTCTTTTACTCTTAATTGTCAACCGTCAAGAAGGAAAGATTGCTCTCCAACAACCACCTTCCTATTATTCTAATTTGGCTGGAGCGGGTTTGTACGAAACTGTTTTAATGTTTGGAATTCAGGATAATATACCTAGAGGAGGGACGACTATGAAAGAGGAACCGCTGGGCAGCGGGATGAACACGGTCCGGTCGTGGATGCACACAGCTGGGGTAGTGGATGCGAACACAGCCGCCCAAAGGTACGTTTGCCAAATCATCCGATTTTTAATGCATTTCTCAGATCGACCCTAAATCCCCACATTGCCATGTATCAATTACAATCTCCCTATGCACCTCTTCTCTTCAGCCCTTTTCCCAACGTTCATTACACCATATTACTGTTAAAGTGACAAATCAAGAAATCTCTTGTCTCTTAAAACGTGCCTTTCGCCCATCTACCAAGGTTTTCCTCTGATGCTACCTCCTTTCTCCAGTGTATATCTCAATCTAACCGAGGTGCTACTATCTCTTCTCCCCGCAGCGGTGTGGGTTTGGCTCGGGCACACTACGAGAAGCAACCGCCGTCCAACCTCAGAAAATCCAATTTTTTCCACTTCGTTCTTGCTCTGTATGACAGGCAAGGACAGCCCGTTGAGATCGAAAGGACAGCTTATGTGGACTTTGTGGAGAAGGATAAAGTAAGCGCCGTTTTCTTTGGAATATCGTCCCATTTTGCCCACATATTTTTATTTTCAACTAGACACTTCATCATTTCACCATAAAGGCAGAAAAGTCATATGACGTGGAGGAGACACGTGCACTTTGTTTATTGGGAATTCTAAAGGACTTTGAATGTCACATAAGTATTTTATGAATTTATTTTTTACGACAGATAGACAAATAGATACATTGACACAAACAACACACCTTTCCTCCTCTTTCCCCCAGAACAGTATAACTTGTAACCTTATAATTACCACGTCAAGACAAAAAAGAAAAAACAGCCTAACAATATATGTGATACTGATTCAATGCATTGCTCATTATTTTCAGGAACCAAACAGTGAAAAAACTAACAATGGGATACATTACAAACTACAGTTATTGTACAGCAACGGTAAGTGATGTTCAACATTAGAATACTGATATTGAAAAGTGGGTTACATTGATTATTATGAAGTGCATCAATCAGGGGTTCATGCACAAACATTGATTCCATCAGAGTTCTTTCTTTAGTCGTTAATCTGATATTGTGTTACATTTCCTAAGTGGTAGTATCGGTGTCGCCCAGCCTTGAATGACCTATGGTTAATCCACGCTCAAGTGGCGTTACATGGGAATAAGATATGAATCCACTTTTTTATCCTGTTGTCAACCAGATGGTGATGTTAATCCGTGCAGTGATAAAAAATATTATTTTTATGTAAGTGTTTGCTATCAACAGATCTGGTACTCTATATTTCTCTGAGTAATGGGAGTGTGTAATAAACCAAATCAAAGTTTAAATGAAAAAAAAAATACTTAAAATAAATAAATAAAAACTTTATTCACAGGCGTCAGAACAGAACAGGATCTTTTCGTACGATTAATCGATTCCATGACGAAACAGGTAAGATTTATTTCATTATCTGCTATATCAAATCGTGTGCTTATGGTGCTGGTAATATAACATGCAGTGTTGTCTAAACGTGATAGTTTTGCTGAATTTGGTGTATTACTAAAGATAGGCCTGCATGCTTCAGTTAAGAGCGTGGCATTTTATTGGAACATTTGTTATTTAATTTGTTATTTTCTAGATTTCCCTCTAAATTCATCTCGTTTTTGGTTTGGAGTGGTTTAATAATTGTAAGCATATTAGATGAATAGTTGTGCATTTTGATGTGCGATTAATAGTGTGTTTAATATTATAACCTTCAGTGGCCTCACTTTATTTAGGTTTGTAGGCTCATACACGTCCATATTTTCCTAATGTTTCATTATTTGCAGACTATTCCATATCGTTTAATGTGGGCTATTTTAGTTTCCTAATTAAAACAATTATTTTAATTGTCATGAGAAACAATGCATTTTTAATATGTATTGTTTTGGTGTATGTGAAAATTGCGTATGCTCTTAAGGTTACGGAAATGTCATGTGCAGGCCCATTATGCTTTATTTACGCGTTGTAGTCAATCCACCGCCAATTTGTTTATGCTGGGCCTAATTGACGGATGAATTAGCTATCAACAAAATATCTGCTATTTTGTATTTGTGTAGTGACAATTTAGCAATTTAGAAATGTTAAAATACTAATGATTTAATGTGGCTAACATACTGTTGCTAAAAATAAAATATGTGTTCAATAACAATAACCACTTTTAAGTATGACGGGGGGCCACTTGAGTCGACAGTGTTGCGCGTTTCCTCTACAGCCCAAATACTACCCAAATGTTTTGGGAAATCACTCTCCGCTGATTTAGGGGCATTTCAAGTGGACTACACACCAAGTTCGCGGAATATGAAGTGTCTTTGTATATTGTTAAATAGAAATATTACATTTTCTTTATTTACATTTTGTCCTCTCAACGTATAAAATGTAAACAAATTAAATTGACTGTACTCCTCGTTTGCTGTTAGCGCGGTATCAGCCTGGATATGATCAAAGAGTAAATGACGCTGAACAGTCAGTTTATGGATTTCTGTTTCTTCAACCGAGACCCGAGAAATAAATCAGATCATGATAACTGCAATACTCCCCAAATCACACAGATACAGATGTAGGCTATGTGGTGCCCTCTCTCGCCTCCAATGGAGAAAAAGCTAGCCGTGTTTGGAACTATTAGCTAAAACAACAGCTTTAAATCACTTTTTTTTCTGGGATATATTTGATGTTGTGAAATGTAATTTAATTTACACGCTTATTTCCCTCTTGGAATTGCAGCGATGTTGTTCAATGTAAATGCAAGTGTGATATAGTGTGTCATGCATTTTAGCCTACCTAATTACTCATTACAAATAGTTTATATTTGATTAAAAGCACCGCTTCTTGGTTTTACATTCATTCAAGATGTAACGCCGCTGCGCGCGGGATAGGTTTGCTGTTATTGCACAGACGCCGGGAGCTCAGAGTGGAGTGTTCTGTGCTCGAGCTGTAGCCGTGCATCACAGACCAGAGCTGCGCGAGGGGAAGTGAGAGAGAGACAGGCAGAGCAAAAAGAACTGAGGGCGAGCGCACCTTCAGCTCAACGCCATCTGTTAAAGCCAATGCTCAAAAATTACTCAACCGTACCCCCGACACCGCTTTTTATCCCGAGAAAAATCATTGTTAGCGACTCAAAATAAACAACAGATTGCCCATTAGCACTTTCCCCCCAAATATCAGTAGATTAGAACAGTGCTGATGTATACGGTTATGGGTAATATTTACATCGCCCATCTGCAGCTGAGAACCAATGTGTGGTTGGGATTATCTTGGGAAATTGAATAATAAAAAAAACATATTTAAAAATGTTGTTGTCGGCTAGACAGTCAATTAGGCTATTTATTTATATAACTATATATATTTTTTTAGCCTTGAAAAATTAATTAGGCTACGTGGAAATAAAAAAAAAACAGACAATAAGACATACTTTACAAATCATAACACATATAATAATTAATGTAGGCTGTGTTAATATTAGTGTGTGTAGCCTACATTATAATAAATTAAATAATTAATGAATCAATTTCTTAATTTAATGTTAGTAATATTACTGTTTCGGTGTAATTTATCCTGGACCTACATATATGTACTGAACGCCACATTTGCGGTGTATTTTCCAATGTAATGATTTAATTTGTATTTCGATGTATTTTTCGCTTTGATTCCAAGGCTATTATCTATGAAGGTCAAGACAAAAACCCAGAGATGTGTCGAGTGCTCCTCACACACGAGATCATGTGCAGGTAAGCGATTGTTGTAGCCTATAGTGATTAGCCTAGATTTCAACGATTGTTGTTTAACATGCTTATTCATTTATTTGTTTGTTTCTTTAATATTTATTTATTTGCTTTATTTTATTTAAATGCCGTGTTTGATTTTTGAGAAAACCCATTGTTGCCTAAATGTATTGACCCATCAACCTCAATCTCTTGTTGCAATGAAAACATGTCGATCCCTATCGACTGACTCAAACACTATTTTATATAGGCTAGGCTGCGTATTCTCAGAGATAAAACGAAGCCAAATGGAATGTTTTTTTTCAAGCACAACTGATGCCCATAAGGAATTTCAGTCCAATCTCGAGTTAGGGTTGGCTATATCTTGTAGTTCAACTGACACAATGGCAAACACAAAAATGAAAACGATTCTGAAGACGGCCGTTTCCAGTGGAAGCCAACAGACTATCATCTTAAAAAAAACTTAAGCGGAACTTTTGATAACCGCGTTACTTCGCTGATTAACTGTCGTACTGTAGGGTGACCCAGAGATTGCCTACTCATATCAGACGTCAAGCTTAAAGAGGTCACAATAGCCTACAAGCCGACATATTGCTCCAAGAGGCACAGCTAGTCCTCATTATGATGCTATAATATACAAAAGGTACGTTTTTCCTTTAGATGTTGGCTTGCATATCAATTAATCTTTCGGAGTTGTGTGTGAACAGCCTACACACTCATTTTAGTATGTACGTTTCCATGGGAACGCAGATGTGTTTTGGAGCTCTGTAGCCTTAGTAAAGGACTTTCTTTAATCACTTTTGCTTTTAAGCGCTTTACCTACCATATGGCGTTAATTTAGCTAATTTGGACATGTAGCCATTATAGAACTATGCTTTTTTAAAGTGTGAGAATGAATCATAATGTTTTTGGTATAATTTCAACATGAATTCAAACTCAAACTGTGTTCCAGTTGTTCAGGGCCTATCCATCTATCTAGCTAGGCCCACCACCTCAAAGCCAGCTCCTGTAAGTGAAAGACCAAGGCAGAGGCCGGCTTTTGAGCGTCATAATGAGTAAATGCCCTATTACAGACGGACTGGTTGAAGGTGGCATCTTGCATCCTCTCCAGAAATAACAGCTTGACAATTAGAGGCAAACAAAAGCTGAAGCTGTGGAAAAAATTATTCCCTAGCCTCCTGGCATCTTCTCTTCCCAGTTCACCGCTAATGCAAACACCTCAACATGTTGTCTGTCGACTTACAACACACATGCAGCAGCAGTGCTAGGCAATGCTAGGCTTGTGTCCCAATTGGCACCCCTTTCCCTTGTGTGATGCACTGGTTTTGGCCAGAGCCCTTTGAGAAAAGGGTGCCATTTGGGACGAGATCCTAGATGTTTACACGTTTACCCGGCTGGGTTCCATACCAATCAGCAGGCCTGCAGGCACAGCTCCCCCAGCGTCCGTGTCACCAAGACACTGTCATGCCCAGATAAAGATAGAATTAAATAACGGGGGACGACGTCGCAAAGCAACACTGAAATGACGTTTGAATAACACCCGTAAGAATCCAACGCTGTGTTAACCTGCGCGTGATTGCAAACCTGACTTGATCACCTCGTTTTCTCCCCTGCAGTCGGTGTTGTGACAAGAAGAGTTGTGGCAACAGGAACGAGACCCCTTCAGACCCCGTTATCATCGACAGGTAAGAAACAAACAATCCACGGTTTTTAGATTTTTTTTTTTTAATCTGCGGTGTAGCTCTACGTTAGCTACTTTCACACTACACAATAGTTTCTCCAATGTAAAATGGGGATGTTTGGATGAAGCCCGTCGTGGTTGCGGTCCTAACAGTGCGGGAGCATGTGTATGTTCCTCGTGTTTTTGTATGGATGAGGTGTCATGGCCGCCGCATTGCTGTCCTCTTTGGTACCAAGTTTGTCTCCCTCGGTGTCTCTGCTGTGTTTGTTGATCTCTTGCTGGGTGCACAGGTGGGTTGACTTGGAAACCCGGAGGTCTCTGTAGGGATTAGGTAATTGCCCGCCAGTTGTCAAGGGAAACCGTTTGTTCAGCCTTTCCTCTGGCTGTGGCGACGTGCTTCCAAGGGAGCCAGTCGTTTTTGCCTGGTGAGGGCCGGGCTTTACATTCAGACATGTATCATTGAGTGCAGTGGCTCTCTCCTAATTTGGGAACAAGTGTTTTATTCTGTACTCTGTCACTCATTTCACTGTACCTCCCTGTGAATGTGCTTGGGTGCCTCCTCAAATGGGCCCGTTGTCCGGGAGCGCTTGATATCTTGTTAGATGTGTTGTTTCCTAGTTACTGGTACTGCTACTGGCGGAGCATAGTCGTGGTTCACTGGATGCGAACAAGAAGTTCGGTATCATTTGTGAGAGGAGGAAATTGATGTTCATTAGTATCAATGCCAGGAAGGGCCGCATCAAGGCATGCTGTCTTTACCACTTGGATGACTACTGGCATTGGTAAAAGTAGTGCACTAAATAGGGAATAGGGCACCATTTGTGGCATGCTGGGGGACACTGCAGGGGGACACTAGTTAGGATACTAGAGGGATGGGTCCTTTATATCACAGAGCATAACTGTGGTGTTACTTCTGTACACACGCTCTGTGGGTGTGTGTGTGTTTGTGTGCATGTGTGTGTGAGCATCCCAGGATCTTCTGGCCACACAGACCAGTGAGCGGTTGCGAACGACGAGGGTCCCGGATTAAACCTTTTGTTTTGTTTTTGATGCCTGTTGAACTTTGACCGACCACTGCTCTGAGCGGCGAATGCCCGGAGAGGGAAAATGGACATGTTGGACCGGGGTGAAATATGTGCCACCAGTGGAAAGCAATGCTAATGTTTGACTTGTTGGAATAGCTATTTGCTTAGTGGAATGTTTGGTAGCTGACAGAAGGAACGTCTTTCTTATTAGTAGTTGTGCCAACCAGTTGCTGCTTTCAGTCAGTCAGTCAGTCAGTCATCCAGTCAGTCAGTCAGTCTGTCAGCGAGAGTGTGGCTGTGTGTCAACTGGTGGAAAATAGAACTCACATATTACTCATATTACTCACATTCTGGACTGGAACGACTCTGGCTGAATTTATGAATGTATGTATTCACAATCACATAACACGCGTTTTGGGTGGGGGTCTGTATATTTTGCATTTCA
This sequence comes from Esox masquinongy, assembly GCA_016801175.1. Taxonomy (NCBI): domain Eukaryota; kingdom Metazoa; phylum Chordata; class Actinopteri; order Esociformes; family Esocidae; genus Esox; species Esox masquinongy. The sequence continues at coordinate 33,980 of JACXGI010001056.1, read as the reverse complement.
CGCCGCTGCCCGTTATTGCTATGCCCGCGCTGATCTGTTGTTGTGTCAGAGAAATAAACAGCATTTTATTAATGGGATGTTGTCTCCCGTACACAGGCAGACGTAGAAAGATCATTTTCAGAACCACAGATGCCGTGTCTCAATTTGATTGCCCGTTTGTTGCGAGAATCTTTGTACAAATGCAAACATATAGCGTGTTTAAGGTCTAAACAGGTTTTCAAAGTGTATAAATTTGCCCTAGTGAAAGGTTTAACCACACCCATAAGAACAGTATTATTTTAACACTGTGAAAAACTGATCGAATTAGGACATTGCGCCTGTACTTCAGGAGTAAAGCTCTACATGTTTATGTGTGACATCAGCTTCTACATGCTGTGAAATTAACTGCTTTATTTGACAGCGAAATAAAAGCTTTTGCTGTGTGTGTGTGTGTGTGTGTTTGTGTGTGCTTGTGTAATGTCATTTGTGTAATACTAATATGTTAACAAGCAGAATTTACTAGTTCTTAGTTTAGCTCTGTTATCACACTGCAATGTTGCCGATTTTATTATGATTTTATTGTTATTGCTCAACTATCGTAAATTTCTGCTTCTGGCAGTGCCGACTGAGAGTGACAAGGGGGAAGAGATTGCACTGACAGTCCAAATAGCCCTTTAATTGCTGCACAACAGATAAGACGTGCGCTGTAATAACTCAATCAAAATTGGCGCTGAGTCTCACGCGTGTCTAGATGGCTCTTTTGCAACTTCAACAGTAAGCGTGCTGGTTCTGGTGTGACGTGGGGCAAACCCACGCAGCCGCGCAGGCCCTTTCCTTCCCTGCCCACCTACCTGGTGAGTTTCATGGGAAGGCCGAGAAACATGAGGCCTTGTCACTTGTGGAGCTAATGATACTGTATATTTTGCTTCAAAGAATAATATGGTGAGTACCTTAAAACAGGGTGTCACTGATATAGCCAGCGAAGGTTGTTCTTCCCATACATTTTGCTTTGTATTTTCACAAGAATACAGTCAGAGGTATCCAGTGTCCATGCGCTTTGTGCTTCAATCTCGGCCGACAATGAAGGAAATAGAAGTAAAACAGGAAAAAGAGTAGAGAGAAAGAGGGAGTGGATGAATTGAATCCCGGGGAAAGAAAAAAGAAAAAAAAACAACAAAAAAAGAAAAAAGGAGGATATTGTAGTGGAAGTTCAAACAGTGGATGGATAAAAAAGCTTCACATTCTCATTGTGATGTGAGTGAATGGGGCCGGGGTGTCGTTTTCACAGAGGAGGGGCGGCTCCGTTCTGTGGAATCACTAAAGCAGATGGGTCTCATTAGGCTCAGCTATTGTCTGCACATCACTGCTATGAACAGATGATTTTATCCTATTGCACTCTGCACATCCCTCCCAGGCGGAGAATCACTGCTACACTCGTCTACACTGATTGTAGTGCTAATGTATGTGGGTGCATGAGTAGAGATCACATGCAATGGGAGAGGGAGGAGGAGAGGGAGAGCAGTGTGCCGTCCATTGTTCTATCATGTGTCTACATGTGTGTGGTTTCTTGCTCGCGCTACATGCAGCCGAACAGAGAGTGTGCGACAAATGCTAGAATTATTATTATTTTTTTTTAATTAGCTATCAGGTTTTATTTTTATTGATGCGTCTTATGTTCCTGTGTTGAACGGTTTCTTGGAAATGTGGGTTTTGCATATACATGCACAGTGTCCAACTGTTGGATACTGAAAGGGCTGATTGTTGAGGCAGACAAGGGAGGTCCGATTACGTTACAATCAAAACATCTAACTGCCGAGTTATAGTGAGAATAGGGAGAGGGACGGATGGCGGGAAAGAGAGCGAGAGAGAGAGGAATATAAGAGTGTTTGCACTAAAGAAAGTGCCGGATAGAGAAGCGGAGAGACAGAGGGTTGGAGGGATGGTTTTGTACTGTCGGGGTATGCTAAGCGGTCTGGTCTCGTGATCCATTATCGATAACGCTCTCAGCAACATTTTCCCAGATGGCACTTTGCGCGGCAGGGCAGTCGTACTGCTAGTTGGCATGAGGGAGGACAGTAACTGGCACACTGGCCGATCTGGCATTTTTTATGGAGTTTAGAAGACTTATCATTCCAAATGTGTCCCATTTTCCTGTAGTCAAGCCAGACATCTGTTTATCCCATTTTCTCTTGGACTTTGTTACAGCTTTAGGTTTTGTAAAAAAAAAGGAGAAAAGTTGTTCAGAATTAACAGCTGTTGCAGAATTTTGTTGTTTGACCTGAGTCGATTTTACAACATTTGAAAATCACCCTGTGTCTATTCCCGCATTGTAAATTATCCATGTTTATTACGAACATGAATATAATTTTTCTTTATATTGTTAGCCTCATTAAAACAACCTGTACATTTTGTTGTATCGCGACTTGGCTGCAGTGGGTTCATCTGCTCCACAACTCCAGCTTATGTTTTTGGATCTGATAATGGCCTTGTGTCTGAAGGCTGATTGGGGGTTTCCTAGCCATCAGAGCTTCCTTTCACTTCCTGTTACAAAGGTCAAGAAGGCCAACCTCTCCAGCAGCCACCCACTGAATTATTCATGACATTGACTTTTTTGGTATCCGTACACATAATTCTTGCATCCCAAATGGCACCCTATTCCATATATAGGGCACTAGGTACATGGACCCTAATCAAATATATTGAAGTGCAAAGGGAATATGGTGCTGTTTGGAATGCGTCCACAACTTGAACTGTGAAATTTCATTCATTCATAAAGCTCATTTAGAAAGAGACACCTTGCCAATAGCAAGCAGTCAATGTTGTGTGCTTATATTACAACACTTCTGCCCACACTAGGTTTAAAATGAAAAAAAAACCCACTCAGTGTTCAGCGTTTACCCAATGACCAGTGTTTTCTGTTCCCTTCCAATATGCAAGCATACAGACAACTTCAAGAGCTGTTTTGTGTTTTTGTCCCTTCATGGCTTTTTTTCTAAAGCATGATTAAACTAGACTCACTCTGAGCTGCTGTACAAATGCCAGCTTTTATAAGGTCAGCTCTTTTGTGGTGAAACGCTATGTAAATTAGGATCTGCCGCGAAAAAGGGACATTAAATTAAATTCAATTCATTGTCTTCCTTAATGTCATTTACATTTTGGCTAACGCCGGGTCCTGGACGGACTGTCAGGAAGGATTTCTGAAATCATTTTAATTACATATCAGCTTAGAAACAGAGGGGGAAGTGGGGTGAGGGGGTGGAAGGGGGGGGCAGTGGGCCTACAGGGTGGTTATAACCTGGGAATGCTTAGTGATGAGGAAGGTGAATTTACTAAAGGCAAAATTGCAGTTACACATTTTTCAGTGCATGAAAAGTTATTTAGAAATGGTGGTCACATTACCATAAAAAGCATGGATTGCTATCCTACCTTGTCCATGGACCACAAACAGAGGAAGGAAACCCATCTGTGATTTTGTAAATTGGGTGGACATCTTAATTTAATATCATATTTTCCTGGTATGTGCATGGTCAGTAATTCCACTTCTCATCTACTCCTACATAAAACACAAGACTGCGTTCCGGGAAGGTAGAAGAGCTTCCAAGCCGAGGGCACAACCCAAATGTTTTGTTTTCTTCTGATGACTTTCAGTAGAATCTTATATATTGTAGGTTAATTTCAGTAGAATATTATATATTCTAGGTTCATTTCAGTAGAATATTATATATCATAGGTTTATTTCAGTAGAATATTATCTGTTACAGGTTCATATCAGTAGAATTTTTTATATTATAGGTTCATTCACAAAACATAATACGGTATGACGCGTGCTTATAACAAGAGCTACTCTCATTATAAATGTATTGCCCCAAGTGAAACTTTACCTTTGCCTCCAGGTGACTTTTGGCGGTATATTGTTAATGTTAATGTGCGTAGTACATCCAGTTTTAAAATGACTGTCTTCCCAGGCATCTACTTTACCTGCGGCCTAAACAACCCAGACAGAGTTGATATCAAACACACAGTCTAGCTGTGATTAATGAGGGTGCCTGTAGGAAATACAGCAGGATAGTGTCCACCTACTGGAGTTGCCGTGTTCATCCAGACGCTCTACACAGGTGTGAACATCTGAGAGTTATTTATGAGCCAGTCAGCCACCGCTGAGGTGGGGGGGGGGACAAAATGAGAGTGAGAAAGAAAGAGAGGAAGAGAAAAATAGATGTACTAGTCTCCATTCAAGTTAGCATTTCTGGCCCAAACATGCTGTTTTCTGGTAGAAGATAAGTGCATCTAATCCGGGCCAAGACAGTGGTGGGTTGAAACGAAAGCCACATATTTTGGTGGTGTTTTATTCTTTTTGGTTGTTCTGCGGTTGTAGGTGATTAGAACTAGCCTGTTAGTGTTTGTCTAATGTGTAATTGCCTCTACCACCAGCCACTTGTTTGTGGGGCATGTTTCCATGGTCAGGCCTTTTGAACTGCCAGTCTCTGCCTCGGTTTTCTTGTTTGTTTGCCCGGCTTCCCATTATAGCTGTCTCGTTTTGCCTTTGGCATGTTAACCTACGCTGTGAGATCCTTCTACACGGGAGTGAGAGGGTTTACGGTTTGTATGTTTTAAAGAGTAGCAGGAGAGGGCTGGTTGAGGTGAGGGAGGGGGGATAGAGGGAGTAGATGAGGGGGGAGGGAGACAGCAGTGGCTGTCAAAAACTGCGCTGAGTGAAGGCTCTTGATACAAAAAAAAACACCCCAGGCTTTTGGTTACCACCTTATCAAGACAGAGAGGGTTAGATAGCAGACCTCCACTATTGATAGTCATTTTGTTGGATGGTTTGATGATTTGCCTGAAAGAACTTAAGAAGAACTTACCAAAACCCTGTTTAAGTTAATGTGTTTTATGTGAGTGAATGTGACCCAGAGTGACTAATGGTTATTATCTGTAAATTGGATATTTTGTGTTTGCACATACTGAATTTAAAGTTTGGAAACAACAAATTCACATTTTCCCATGGATTCTCTTTCTCTCTCTCTCTTTCTCCCTCTCTCATGCACACACACACACACACACACACACACACACACACACACACACACACACACACACACACACACACACAC
>JACXGI010001056.1:0-28790 GCA_016801175.1 Esox masquinongy | reverse complement strand
CAGTTTTCTTTAGTGACTGAGGCCTGCCCATATATGGGACCAGATTCTGTTTAGTGCACTACTTCTAACTAGAGTAGTAATAGTGTCCTTAAGCAGTATCCCAAAGCAGTATAGGGAATAATATGTGATCTACGGGAATTTCGGGAATCAGAGAGCCTAACCTGGAACTTGGCTGGCGGAAGTCATACACTGAGAAAATGAAAACTAGTCTCACTGATCTTTTTGTCTCGTTCTCAATCTTCCCTTCTCTGTCTCTCTCTTCTGTCTCTCTCTCATTCTCCTTCTCTCTCCGTCACCCCCCTCCCCCATCTTTCTATCAAACGGATTCCAGCCTGGTGGTTGAACAGGAGAAACTGCTTTCCGACTCCAGCTGACATGCTCCTAACCCGCTGTCCGTCTCCATAAATGTCTTGGAAAGGAGTCTCATGTATTTTTTCCCCATCCTTTTGCTAAACTAAATACTAAGAAAATACCTAGGGAAGTGTGTTCGCTGTCCCCTATCCAAAGGCTACGTTCCGGCGTGATGTCGGGAAACAGCGCGTGGTGATGTAGGCTGCGTACTCTGGGCTCCCCCTGACGACTGGTGCGCTGCTTGGGAAATGAGTTTAGCATGTGTTGAGAGGAAGGGACACACATTAGCGTTGTTGTAGGACATGTTGCAATGACCAGACCCATACACCCACACACACACACACACACACACACACACACACACACAGGCCTGCGGAACAGGACGGCTCCAGCCAGTCGCTGCTCAAGACGAAACGCACTCACACATCTGGTGAAAAAGAACAGCTCATTTGCAAAAAAACCTCTCTGTATGTATGTGTGTGTGTGTGTGCGTGTGCGCGCGCATGTGTGTGTGTGTGCGCGCGCATGTGTGTGTGTGCACTCGTCTCACTGATGCCGTTTTCCCCAGATAGGAACAGTGTTTAGCTGGAATTTAGGAATTTCTTGGCTGAGGCATCACAGTACAATTACTAACATATAAATATTATCGACTGTGATAAATAAAAAAGGGGTGTTAAAAATCAGGGCAAACAACTTGCTCAAGCATTTAACTGTTCCGGTGCACTGTGAAAGGAAAATATGGATTTTCACGGCACATCAAGCCATTTCCATCACCCTACAGAAGCGTCTTTCGCTGTGAAAAACCCCACTAATGTTTTATTACAGATGTGGAAAATCAGACTGAAGGAAGAAGACGTGAGGGGTGACCAGTCCAGCTGTTAGTGAGAGCGTGTCCCAAAGGGCACCCTGTTCCCCATATCTCCACCGGACCCTAGTCAAAAGTAGTGTGCTAAGTAGGGAGCCGGGCACCATTATGAGTGCATTGTATTGAGAGGCAAATGAGCCGGCTCAGTTTAGGTCCTCAGCCAGTGAGCATAAGACGGGGCTGTTAAGCGGGGGACATATGTGTGCTAAAAAGGGGCTTTATGCGCTTGTCCGCACAAAGGGGGACACTCCTGTTTTGTTGAGCAGTGTGAATGACTCTGCCAGTGCTCTGTCTGTTCACAGTCAACACTGAGCTGGAACCATGGCCGCACAGAAGGTGGCAAGGGTCCAGAGACACACACACACACACACACACACACACACACACACACTTATAAGTACGCAATTCTTTAATACCGAGCCAGGCTGTTGGAGAGAAGGTTGTTACCCAATAGGTAGCAACGGGACGTGTTGAATAACGACCAGACAAATTGAATCCATTTTCTTTAAATTTCAGTGCAGATTTTTTTTTTGGAAAGCACTTCCAGTTTTTGTGACAATCTCCTCACTCCACTCAGATCTTTGGATTACAGCGGCAGGAGTTGCCAGTTGGATTGGTCCAAAAAAGCTGTAACACTCTTTCATATCCTATTATATTCTTTGAGGCTAAGCCTTAGTTTTACTTTGATAGGAAGTCATAATTGGCAATTTGGTTTATCACTGATTCCTGCTTTCACTCTCATTTTAAGGAGGGATCTGTTTTTTAGGCTTTACATCCTCTAAAGCGCTCCCCCAAATCTTCCCCTCGTTTGATGCTTTATAAACCCCGTAATAAAGAAAGAAAACATTTGGCAGGCTTCAGCCATGATGGCCTGCTATACAGCTTTCCACTTCATGCTTTAGGGCTGGGATTCTGTATACGCAATCCAAATGCACCCTATTCCCAACGTAATGCACTGCAATGTTTAACCAAATCCGGATGTGTGCTTCTTAAAAGTAGTGTGCTACATAGGGGCCCAGGGTGCCATGTGGGAGTCACCCTGTGTTTGTGGTTTTCCAGTCTGTCAGATTCAGGCCGGTGTGATGTTGGTTTTGTGATTTTCTGATGAAATTCACAGCCACAGCGTTTTTCTCCTATTAGAGGACCTTGGTAATCAGATCAACGTGCCGCTCAGTGTTCTGGTCCCCCCAGTCCCCCCTCACCCTGCTCTCCCCTCTCCAGTGAGCCCCTGTTACCCCCGGCGAACCACCCGACCCTCCCCCGCACATCTCCATCCTTTCCCATTTTCTGAACGTGGCAATTTGTTGTGTGACACAGGAGAGATTAGGTTAGGAAACAGTGTGTGGATTGCATTGGACATGGTGCTGGTCCCGCCAATTTCAGGTCACAGGACCGAGATCTGGACATTGGGCAGCTAGCACACATCAGTTACATCGGCCCGGCTGTGTCCAAAGTAGCTCCCTTTCCGCTTTCTAGGGTACTACTTTGACCCGGAGCCGCTTAACACTAGCGCTCAAGGAAATGGGGTTTGAGTTGGGACGCAGCCTGAGAAATAGAGGAGGGGAGAGAAGAGCGGAGAGGCAGTGGTCCTTGGCCACAGGACCCTAGGGAAGACACGGTGGAGGGAGGATCCACAGAGAAACCTTCAGAAACACCAGCAAATAAGTATCATTTATTAAAGCTGACATCTTATCTCTAAATATAGCCTGGTCCAGGTCCTGGATGGCACCCTATTCCCTATACAGTACACTGCTATTATCCAGAATCCAACGGGCCCCTGGTCAAGTAGCAGTGTGCTGTATAGGGAATAGTGTGTTATTTGGGACGTGGAGCCAGCCTCTGTCAAAAGACCACCATTAGGCCCATCCCTCTTCGTTCTCCTCTATCATATCTACTGGGTCTTTGTATCAAAACTACTTCTGAGTTTTGGGTTTTGGTTTATCTCCTCTCGCCTTCGTCGAGAGCGACGCCTCAGAAACTCAAAGTGTTCAAGATAGGACTGCTTGGTATTCTGTTGGACCGCTGTCTACAGCAGAATGATGCAATGTGGAAAAACCCTTACTCCGTGGGATCTTAAGAACACCACACTGCACCGGATCTGTAACATATGAGACACAGTTGGTAATAACAATTTGTTTTTGGTGGTCGTAACATATCACACGACACGGATGTCATGATACACAATTGACTGAGACTTACAAACGGAGCCCCCCCTCTCCACTTTGGCTGTAGTTACATAAAATCAGGACTGAACTAACATTAAAGACTGAGTGAGAGAGAGAGAGAGAGAGAGATTCAGATTAATAGAAAGAAAGAGAGAGAGAGAAACAATGATTTTCACTTCACACAAAGAAAAGCTCAATAGCAAGTGGTGCTGTTGTGGGTTCAGCAAAGCCACCAAGTAAAATGCACGTTCTCTCCAGCTCAGGGCTATTTGTCATTATAAGTGAACCAGTGCTCATGTTTCCCAAGACCTCATTATCGTTACATCCCCTCCATTACCAAGTCCAGAACCCCAGTCCTTTTCTCAGCACTGCGGCCCAACACACATTAGTTACCATTTATTAGGCTTAAAGCACTAACTAATTTACATTGTTTTAAATGTGGGCTGTGATGTTGGTTTAATGTGTAGGCTGCAGGTCAGGGAAAGAGGATAAGGCATCATTAGAGACAATAAATAAATAAAGTGTCTAAATGTGTTTACAGTATTGTTAAAAAAAGAAACGAAAAAACATTGTGTTCTTAATGCATTGTTACATTTAGGTCCAAACCCCCCCCCAAGGCGTTGTAATAAATAAATGCATTCAAAATGTTAACTCTTTGTTTTGAAGTTGTGGTAAATTAGATCGTATAACATGGGTATCATGAATATACCACCGCAAAGACCTGGATCCAGTTAGTCTGTGTTGTACTTATGAACAGGATATAGCCATGGCATGTTGCGGTTCACATTACAACGTTACAGTATAACCTCCCTAACAGCATGTGCACTAAATTACAAACTGTGGTGTTGATCTCACTCCACACAGCCTCATTCAAGCAGCATTAACAAATATACACGACAACAACTCCCTATTGTCAATATAGTTACTGCTTAAGCAAGTGCTTGACTGGTGCAGGACTCAAAAAAGATGACCATGGAGCTCTGGTCAGAAAAAAGTGCACTTCATAGGGAACAGCGAGCCGTTCGGGACTCAACCAAGGCTGCTCTGAAGCCGGGGGTTGTCAGTAATTATCTCCCAGTGAAGAACGTTACAATGATGTCTCTAGGATGATGCATTGATTGCAGATTGGGAGCGTGGTTTAACTGTCTTGTCGGGAGATAAGGGGGAGCTGAGGGATTACTAATTCTTCCTCACCCTGCTACTTCTTCAGTCAGCCAGCCAGTTTATTAGTGGGAATCCCAAATGTTTAGTAAACTCATTAGGTTTCTATCTAATGCTAATTCATCATCTTCATAGCTGGTCGGTGACAGAGAGAGGAGCGGGGCTTAGTCCAGGGGGTTAAACTACCATGGTGATTTTCAGAGGGCTGAGACCATCTGATCTATCACCCACAGTGTGTCGTAGACGAGGTTGTGTGTCTTTAAGTGCTTTGGACAAATTATGTTTGATTCAAAGGCCTAAGTCTCAGACAATCATATTTGATATATTTCCTTACTATGTAAGGATGTGTTTTTTTTTTTATTTCACCTGATGATTATCTGTAGAATGAGGAGGAAAGAGGGGCTGGTTTCAAGGTCCCCTGACCCCCTCTGTTATCACACTGAGTCAGACCAGTGGCTGGGTCCTTTCAAGGGCTCTTCAGAAAACTGAATGGAATCCTGTCCTGTTTGAAGAGAAGTGGTGAAATCATTAAATCAGAGACAAGTTACAGTTCTGCTGTACGGTAAGTGCCTGTAGGTTTTGGATTTTATACCTCAAAGAGAGAGAGAGGGAGAGGAGAGAAGTCAAAATGCTAGATATAACCATTTCTTTTTCTTCTTGAACATTATAATACCTTTTCTCATTGTGTGAAGTGGAACTTACTAGATCTGTTAGCCGATGGGATTGGGATAACAAATTTACTGATAATGTAATTCCTATGATCCCCCGCCAGACAGTGGCAGGTAATATGTGGATCGCTAAGGTGAACTATTGATTTACCACACCTCTTGATCTTAATCATCAGAAATGAGGCACTGAAATAAAAAGTACATATCTTACTGAATTCTGGAGTCCATGTCTCAGGCTGTTGGATCTATATTTGGATCTGCGAGCTGTAGAGTTTTCCTTGACTTCTTGCGGGAGGATTTGGCCACAGCTTTCCTTTAACCCCCAGATATTCCAGATCCCCATCTTTGTTCTGAGAGAAAAAAAACACGCCCAAAAATCCCTTGAATAAACCGGAGTGAAGTGAGCCTTAAGAGAGGTAATACATTATGACAGGAATTTCCTCGCCTTGGTTCTGTGGCGGTGCGGCAGTACAGGGGAAGGTCCTGTGTTAGTTCACTCGTCTTGATTTACCTTGTGATTAAACCTGCTGGTGGTGCCGGCCAATTGAAATCCGATCTCATCCGCGGGCCGGCCGATATTGATCCCTATTTAACATCAAGGCCTGGAATGGATCGGCATTGATTAACAATAAAAACACTGCCTGGCTCGTCCAGCCGTGAGCTCGATATGCTGAATGAAAAACCATTGTGCCACCGGTCTCCATTAAACATAAAAAAAAAAATGAGGCGACAGCGGATGCCGTGAATAAAGCCGACGCACGATAAAAACAGCCAGGCACCACTTGACTTAAGCGGATGTATCTGGGAACGTGTTCGTTAAATTTTATTTTTGTTTTTTTTACATCTTGCTCATGAAAGCGGAATCTGAAACACTCGGAATGTGAGCTGTTAGCACGGGGGTGTATAAGCCAGGTTCCTGTATTCTCACTTACCAAACACTGGAAGAATGTTGTGGATTCCTGCAGAATCCAAAGTAATTTCCGGCTTAAACACACCTGCGCACACACGCACACACACACACACACACACACAGACACATCCCTATACCTTATTAAATTACCACACACGCTGACGAGACTATGTGGATTTGTTGACAGCTCGGGATTCGATGAGAGGCTGTCCACTTGGAATGATGTCCCAGTGTCAATGTATCCAACTCGCTCCCCACTGCTGGCAACTAACAAATGCCATTCCCTTAGCCCATTGTACATCTGCGCCGGAGCATCTGAAAGATATTATCCAATCTTTAACGTTGTTAAGTTTACAGTTGGATAATGATGGAGGGAAAACCACAGGTCCCTGTAGGGCACTGTGTTTAAGGCATACTTAAAGACAGGGAATGCTTCTGACAAGACCTACAACAGACTGGTTAACCAGTCACACACACACACAGACACACACATACACACACACATGTGCACGCACACACACACACACACACACAGATACACACAAACACGCACGTGCGCACGCACACACACACACACGTGCGAGCAATTCCATCAGTTTTCAATTTGATTACTTAACTGTTGATTACGACTCTGGAGATGGAGTGGGGGTGAGATAAAGGAGAGGATAACAGACAAAGAAGAGAGGAGAGGTTGTCCCCTCAAGTATTGGAGGATTATTTAGCTAAAGTCACTGGTTTCCCCTGTCAGAGTCAAGTAATGAAGAGACTAGCCGATCACAGTCCCCTCCAGCCATATGTGCGGCTCTCCATTCGGATTGTAGCCTTTAATTGTTTTTCTAGCGTGAGGCTGAGCATACCGAAGTCTGAGGGATCTTTCCAATTCTCCAGTCACACTGTTTATTCCACATTTGTTGATTGTGTTTTTACACCACAGCTGAAGTTATTTCAGTTTTACTGGACCGTGTATGTTTTTTTTTATGTTTCCATTTGCAAATGAATGTTTTTTAATTGCTCGAGGTCTGGCGGTGTGTCTTTGCCTTTAGAAGGACATGCGTTGGTATTAATTAGGTGAAATGATTCAGCGACATGCAGATGCCTTGGCGATTGGTTTCTTATCTAGTCTGAGGGTTGGGCCTCTTTGGTCACCTCCCTTTCTTCCTGACCTATCCTCTCTCTCGCCTACTCAAACAGCCCCCCCCCCCCCCGTCAGCCCTGTTACCTGACACAATCCAGATGACTTCAAAGTGACCCTGATGCTTTTTTACTGGCTGCCAGCCCAGCCCAACCCACCCAACCCAGACTCCACAACACCTCTCGAACCCCTTCAGCCATCATCCATCCCTCAAGAGGTCACTTTACAACTCACGGCCGCACTTTTAGTGGTACGAGTGCTCTGTCTTTAATTGGTCGGAAAACAAGCCGCATACACCGCGTTGGAGCCAGATCTCCCGAGTTCTGACTGCTGTCATTCATTTCATTGAGACAATGAACACATTGACTTTGCACTTTCGCACTTCTCGTTGTTTGGCTCTCCAGGGATCGTTAATGATGTCGGCCTATATCAACTGTGACCCCCCCGCAGTTTTTGCAGTGCTACTATTAACCTAACTATGTTTAACAGTCTTTCTACTACTTCCACTTAAGTAGTTCTATTACTACTACCCAGCGAACAGACAGACCTACTATGGTGATAAAAGGCCTAGCCACACACAACCACTTCCCTTAGCCCACGGATATTTCTTCTTAATAAACATCTTGAATAATTAATGCTTATTTTTTAGCCCCCCTCCCCCCCGTTTAATTTTAACAACATGGACACCTTGAAACTGTTTTGTCACAGACTTGTTTACCCTGAAAGAGATTTCGAGGGGTTGCGTCATATCCCTGCTGTAGTTGCAGTAGCTGTACTGTAATTAAAAAAGCTAAAGTATTGCTGCTAGGAAACGCCCCCGCCTAGCGCTCGCTAACAGTCTCCCAGTCTCTCTAACTAAACATGTTTTCAAACGGGAAAGTGTAGAATGCGTAATTGTAACCCCCAAAGGAAGTGATTACCTTGTAATCTCAAAGCATAAGAAGGTCATCTGTCATCTCCATTAGCTTCTAGCTTGATAGCATTAGCTCAGGCAGGGGCAACACAGTTCTGCTTTTACCGCATAAGCATCAGCACATGAGGGTATTAGCGTGTTAGCATTAGTGTGGGCAGGGGCAACACACTATGGTATTAGTGCAGTTAGCGTTAGCACAGGGGGCAACGTAACACAGTCAGCAGCTATCTCCTCATTGAAATCTTCCCCCTGGCTCCCCGACCCGTGCCCTTTTTTTATACACACGCTGCAAATTAGTATTAGCCACCTCATGCCTTGCTTGGCTCTGTGAAATGACTGTAACAAAGGCTCATTTTGAAGAGGTCAGGCTCCCTGCTCGATGATTTGTTGTTCATGAATCTACTTTGTGCCAATTTGTGTGTGCAATCAGAAACGACTTGGGGGCGAGGCAGATAATAATCACCTCACCCGCCCGCCGATCTAGGGGAAGGAGTGTGTGTGTGTGTTTGGGGGTGTGTGGGGGGGGCGGGGGGCACCCCTATCTGACCATGGAGAGTCAGACAGATTCCCATTGTTGGAGATTTTAATCACCTGCCTCTACCACTGGCCCAGCACCCCAGAGCACAGCTGGCCAGCCCTCCACCCCCCCGTCTCTCCCTCTCTCCCTCTCTCCCTCTCTCCCTCTCTCTATATTTATGATAATTTTTCTTGTGTCTATTTTTTTTTTATTGAAATCAGTGTTGACTGAATCGAGTAATCCTGATTAGCAATCTCACTGTATCCAGTCAAGAGTGAAACGCATCAGAGCGCTGTTGGCTCACCAGGACGAAGTGAAATTGAAAAGGGAGAGAAGGACTGAATGCTCCAAAGACTCTTCATCCACTCCGCCCTGATGGAGCTCCGGATATCACCGCCTCGCCGACACACACACACACACACACACACACACACACACACACACATTAGCCAAACCAATTCCTCAAGCTAGCTTCCATTTAAGGAAAGACCTTGTCGTTGAGTATTAAACAATGTACACAAGGAACAGAGATGATGATGGAGAGAGAAAGGGTGTGTTTGTGTGATGGTGTGCACAGTCAATGGAATTAATCACTCAGCGTTGTCTGTTTTGATAGTGTTTGTTTAAAATAGAAACAGCATGTTCTGTACACTGGCGCGTGAGCCGAACGTGACGGCTGTCCACGTTGGCTGACCCAGTCTCGCCACGCCGCAAGGACAAGAAGGGAAGGAAACCCAGACAGCGAAACGCTTCGTTTTGGATTGAAGGGGGGGAGCTAAGACACGACGTTGCTGAGGTGACGGGAGGTAAAGACGAGGGGTTAGAGGCTCATCCACCCCCGTCGGTGATCCCTCCACAGGTTGAGAGGTAGTGAATTGGGGGGTGCAGGGAGGGGGGCAGGGCAATCTATCATTAGTAGGCGCATCAGACAGGGTGGTGGCCCGTGCAGCGCTAAAGAGGGAGGGGGGAGGAGAGAGGGAGAGATGGAGGGGAAGGCTCTACCTCCTTGACAGGGGCCATGGTGGCTGGGTGCCCTGGAGGGGGGGGGGGGGGGGGGGGGGGGGGGGGGGGTGTTAGGAGAGGCGACAGAGAGCTGTCAGTCAGACCGGAGAGGATTCACTCAGCCTAATGAACAGGGAACAGGGACAAAAGAAACCCGGCCAACAGCACAAGTCCAAGTGTATCTGGCTGTATCCACCACTCAGTCCATTCGGCAACACTTCCCACAGTGTTCCTGGGATCCCTAAACCCGTGTCTTGACGGCTTTCAATGGGAACTGTGTTGCAATTATTTTCTGTGTAGCTTACTCACACTGACAGGGAATCTGCCATTATAACCTTGGCACCCCTCATTTTTGTTTTCGCTCAACACATGTCAAGTAGACAATGGTGTTTCTTTTTTTTTTTCACTGAACATGATCATTCTGAAGAAGAGAGAATGACATTGTCTTTGTGTTTTCATAAGAACATTTTAAAGTGCTGAAGCTCCCTGTTCAAGTGTGATACAAACAGTTTCCACCGTCCATTCAAATTAAAATCTGTCATCTGGAGCCAATGTCTTTCCTCACTTTCAGTGAGCTCCTCCGTTCCCAGCATCATTCAAGTTTAATCCCCTTTATTCTTACCAGCAACGCCACATCTTGAGTGGCACCTGCAACGCTCTTAAATGTTAATGACAAATGTTTTGATATCTTTAGGTTATTTTCTTCACACACTTGTTAAAGACGAAGCAACCGTGTGTATTAAGGCTCAGTCTTTAACAAGTATCCTTCTAATCAGCACTTGTTTTCTGTCAGGCATGCTGGAGAAGAAAGACAGCCGGCAACCAAAAAGGCCATGTTGTTCTCCTCTGTTCACAATTACACCGAAACATATCGGTTGATGGATTGGGCTGTGAGTTTGTGATTCAACAATTGTACTTATTGCCTAGTTCGGCCATCATTACAGAAGGAAATAACACAAAGCTGCTGTTTATTTATTGAGGGAAGTGAACTTCATCAGGTCTACTTGAAAGTGTGCTTTTCCCTTAATGTAATGAAGATGCAGCACATATACATCATCTGCCTATTATCCTCCTGGGGTTCGACCTGGCTTGCGTGCTAAATGGTGCCTTATTGTTTCTGTAGTGCGCTAACTATGCCCAAGCCACATTGGGCAGTAGTGCGCTTTGTAGGGGATAGGATACAGATTTGGGGCTCAACCCACCCATGCTTCTTCTGCTCGGAGCGTCCAAGTGGGAAGTTTAGAAGTCCACAATTTATTCAAATATTGATATTTCTGCTTGTCAGGAGGAGAGTGGCCTCTCTCCAATGAGGGTTGTTGGGAAAAAAATGTGGGAAAAGGAAACGTGTCAGATAATTCATGAACGCGGTTCACTACTGTGAAATCAGATGGGAGAAGAGAAAAAGGTGTTATTTTCCCCTATGCAGAGTAGAAGCCAATAGAATAGAAAAATTGCGCTCGCTTTTCCATCATGTCAGGCAAATGTTCAATTTGGATCCTCTATGGGAGTTTGTTTTTTTTATATATAAAAAGCTTGATGTCTCGCCTCAAGTGAAAGACCTCAAACTCATGAAAAACTGTTTTCAGTTGGAAGGCTGGGATTGTCTACATAGTGCTTCTGACGAAGGACCTTAGCGTGCTATTTGGAATTTATCCTTGGAGGTTTGAAAATGATGTGTGTGTGCGTATGTGTGTGTATGTGTGTGTGTGTGTGTGTGTGTGTGTGTGTGTGTGTGTAGAAACGAGGGGTGTTTGTTGTTCTTTCCCCTCTGAGACCCTCCATTTCCCATCCCTCCACTGGCCAATCAGATTGCAGCTGTTTTACGAGCGCCGGGTAATCAGCAATGGTTCTACATGTGGCTTGCATTAGGAGACATCTTAAAAACCTGTGACTGACAGCTCTAATGACGTGAGTGACGCGCTCCGCCATCGCACACATTCCAGCCTGGTGAGCTCCGGATGATGGACCCTGACTCACTTTTAGTTTCTTTCCCAATTGGCACCCTGCCCCCTTCACAGTGCACTACTTTCCAACAGGGCCCCGTTGGGTATAGGGTTCAATTTGGGGCACGTCCTAACACCCTCCAGTGTAATGTCTGAGTGCTTTTGAGATGTGTTCTACGCTTTTCCTACAAGCAGGAAGGAAACCCACGAACCACACATCAAATCAATCAGCACATAGTCCAATACGTATTTTTTTCCAGAGAACTGGAGGGTGTCGAAATAGAGAATGTGGAGCGTATTGAGCCACGCAGTTTTAATAATTATTTAATCAACATAAAAATGAATAAGAAAAGGGGAAGCGCTTTTCTTGGAGTTCCGGTTGTGTTGTCTTCTGTCCGCAACCCCTGATTGATGTAGTGGTGTGGAGTATGTGGAATATATCTCTGTCTCTGTATCTCGTTTATACGTGAGAAGCGCTTCCTCCTGCTGCTATCGTCTTTGACAGGAATATTCGCCGGATGATGAATTGAACAGTCAAACAATGCTCGGGCACTAAAACCGAATTGATATAAAGACAGTCTCTTGTCTCCATATGATCTCATAGTTCACAAGGCTGTTGACAAGACATGTTTAGCACAGCTTGGAGCCCATCTGGGAAGGCCTGATAGTATGTTCTGGAAGTATTTTACAGCTATGCATCAGCATGGTTAAATAACTATCTAGCGGTAGCATGTATTTATAAACATTAGACTGGCCGTTTATGTTCTATTAACCACTGAATTATGGTTAGAAACCTCAGACTGGATGTTCAGATTCTGCCAACCAATGAAGCTCCCAATCTGATGCCCGCCAGAGGCCTTGTGGGTGTTGTTAACTCGGTCTGTGGCATTTTGTTGACTATCGAAAATACATTAGATTTTGATTGCAAACATGAATGCCCTGGTAACTACTTTATTAACAGTGGAATTTTTTTCAATTTAACAAAGCAGCATTCACCATCCTTAATTCAGCTTACTTCGGTCCCCATGTTAGTCTGTGAATTCAACCTGCGTGGTATTTTACTTCGTAACCTCAACAACAATGTCGAGACTAAGTGCAACGCTGGCCTCTATTCCAAATCCCTGTTTCCAACACATCCTCCTACTCTCCCCCTCTCCTGTTCCTCTTCTCCTCCTCCTCTCTCCAATGTTGTTCCGGGGTGGACACTAGGATCGTGTGGCTGACATCTTTGGCTCGTTAGAGCTGGCCTGGCTGCCTGTGAGGAGAGCTGATGCTTTCCACGCCTGTAAGCTGCCTACAGCCCATCTCTCTCTCTCTCTCTCTCTCTCACACACTCTCTCTCTCTCTATTTATTTCTCTCTTTCTCTTCTTGCTCAGTGCTTACCATCTTTTTACTGCCTACTCCTTACCGCCTGTTTTGTGTCAAGGCTGATCTGTCATCTGAGCTATAGCGATTGGCGCTCGGCTTGTTGGGCTAGCTGCTTCTCAGTCTGACAGATGGAGAGAGAGAGAGAGAGAGAGAGAGAGAGAGAGAGAAGGTAAACGTTTGCTGCTTGAACTCCCCATTAACTCTGTGAAGCGTATTGATTTCTTGTAAAAATAATGATATTGACAGCCTTTCCGCGCGTAATTGTTTCCAAAGCGTAGAGGTCATTGGAGAAAATGAGGAGGTTTGGTTTGGATGCATCAGAAACTTTGGATTTTGTGTGTGTGTGTGTGTGTGTGTGTGTGTGTGTGTTGTGTGGAGGGTAGGAGGAGAATAAGGTTGGTTTGTGTGATAGACATCAGAGAGCAGTAGGCAGAAAGAGGAAGCCTCGCAGTTTTTAACAATGACCAATTCAACGGTTTACAGTGACAGTTTGTCAGTTAGCAGCCTGTTCCAACCGACCCAGCAGACTCTCTCTCTCTCCCCTCCCTCTCTCTCTCTCTCTCTCTCTCTCACTCCTCTCTCCAACTCTCTCTCTGTCTCTTTCCCCTCTTCCTTTCTCCCATCCCTCTCCCCTCTCTCTCTCTACATATAGCTGTGGGAATGGAGTCTGAATTTAAAACAACCACAAGTACATCTCGGCTCAGCTCGGATGATGAACACTGAGTAATGTGACACACAATAAATGGCGTACAGCTCAATTCCGCCTTATCTCACCTGGTTGTTTCCGTGCTTTGTGGACCTTGACACATTGTGTGGATGTGGCTACATACACATTCTGGCAGTTCTGCTGAGCTGAGAGAGAGCGAGAGCACGTTAATTGAAAGAGCTGCTCTCAGCGATACTGAGAGAGTTTGACATAGCGGCAGCCAAATACAGCGTTTCCCAAACACATCATCTACCTCACCTCTTCATTCCCCTCCGTCAGCTCCTTGCAAGGGTGAAGAAAAAAAGCTGCAAAACAAGAAAATTAAATGATGTTTTGTTTAACAGCGGCGCGATTTGCCACGAAAGCGCCCGGCAGAAGCCCTCTGAGTGTGCGCGTGTGCGTGAGCATCAGTGTGTGTGTGTGTGTGTGTGTGTGTGTGTGTGTGAGTGTGTGTTCAAAAGCAGCAACCAGCCTCCAGACTCCCTCCAGGTTCCCAGTCAGTCTTTAGTCATCTGTCACATAGGCACATAGACTAGGCGTGTAACTCACCCAGAGCTGTTGAACAAACAAGCATTAGGAAGTCAATAGTGTTTCTCTGAACTAATTGTCCTCCGTTAGCCTCCGCACACAGCCAGTGGCGGCAGGACTTTGAAGAGCGTCTCGGACGAAAGACAGGAGGCCGACCTCCACCCATGACACGTTCTCCTTCTCCCTCACTCCGCTGTCCATTCTTTTCTCCTCAGTCGTCCTTCTCTCTTCTCGTCTAATGCTCCCAATCTCCCCTCGTCCAAAAAGGAAGGTGTGCGCCTGCGTTGCTCACAGGGACCCCCCCCCCCCCCGGGCCTTGTTCAAAAGTGGTGCCGCAGAACTGGAATCGAGGGCCGTTTGGGACGCAGCCGGCAAGGCCGACATGAAGATACAGTCTGTGTTCCACTCAGAGCCACCTCTTACCATTCTGATCGGAGCGGGACCCAGTGCTGACCGCAGGTCTATATAACATGTATGGGCATGGGTCATGGGTCAGAGGTCAGGTGTGGTTGGGGGGGGGCCCGGGGGTGAGGCACACTTACTCAGTTTGGATCCAAAGAGCAGGGTGGCTGTAAGAACCGCACTGCCCACTGTTCACAAAATAGCTTTATTATGAGCCTGTCTGTCAGGTCGACGCCACGGAGGGGTCCGGAAAGCACATTCAACGCTGCCGCCGCTCAGGCAGAGTAGAAGAAGAAGCTGAATTAATATAGAAGATGAATATGTTATTACTGTAATTCTTATTGACCAAGAGGAGACTCATAACACCGTAAGACACTACGCCAGATCAACGCTGTAATTAGCCTGCTGACAGCGAGTCGCCGTCAATCAAACCGGTCGCCATCAATCAACTGAAAATGTATTATATAATCTAACAAAAAATGACACACATTTGACCTGTAAGATGCTATACTGTACGTCTGCAATATATTTGTCAATTAAAATGATACATGTCTGCCGTGTTTAAATCAGCCGCCAGCAACAGGAGTGACTTTGTAGAAGATCAATGGTGAGCGGTGTGGTGTAGCGCGGACACGATTCACACATCCGGCTCGGGAGCAGTGCCCACTCTGTTGTCCAGTTGGTTAGAGCTGATCTATCGACTAATCAAGTGGACCGACCAGAGCTCATCAATTAACCCGATGGCACTGCCGTCCTGTCAGAGACGCTAGTCTCTTCACACTTGTGCTCTATTTTTGCCCAGAGCCCAATGAGGACAAACTCAATTAGTTCATTGGTTAAAAAGTAATGCACTAAATAGGTGACAGTGTACCTGTTAAGATCTTCCCTTCAGGTGTGCACAGAGCAGGTGTATGGTCGCCACGTTAGCGCCTTTATTCTGGGAAGTGGCTCTTAGCGAACATTCGGTCAGAAACCGCAGTTCCCAGACTCTCTCAGTGTATGAATACGGATCACATGGCGACACTCTCATTGTGCTTTGAATTGGGTCTTGTTGCATTTTATGTCTTTTTTAGAGGTAGATTTGTGTTAAATGGTTTCCAATATAGCCGTGTAGCGTTTGACCAAGGCCAGTGTGGACCACAGGGAGATGGTGCTTGGGTTTGTAAAAATGCCTAATGGCCATTTAGGGCCAGACTAGTGGTGAAGTGTTAAAATATTTACATGTAAAATGCCAATAGTAATTGCCGTGCTTTATGTGCGGCATGTCTTGGGACTGAACTTATTTGTTTCCGCATGTCTTCAATAACTAACAGCACGACCATCAAAGACACACACACGCACACGCACGCACACACTCCCGCCGAACACAATGTGCGTTGTGATAGTGGGTTCATTAATATGGACGACACGTCGTTGACATACAGTATAAACAGGAAAGGCTTCTTTGTGTGTGGTTGTGTTCTCTGAGCGATCACATTGGCCCAGCAGCAGCTAATGCGGCTTTAACTCCATGTGGCCTGTCTATTATGGAAGACAGGATGGCCCGGGATCATAATAAAGAAATATTTATGCTCCTCTTAGCCGCGCTAACAAGGCAACACATCAAGCTGACTCTCAGTCTGGCCTCCTCTCAGCCAACATAAAGTCCCCAGGACTCAGCGGTGCGTCTGTTGTCCTCCTCCGTTCCCCCACTCCACACACACCCTTCAGTACTCTCCACCTCCTCCCTTATCTCTTTGTCCATCCATCCATCCTCTTTTTTCTACTTTCTTTCTTTTTTCTTTCCTTTTTTCCTTTCTTTCTTTCTTTCTTTCTTTCTTCTGTTTGCAGAATGAGATTGGTCATAAATACAGTCCGTCTCATATATATTTGATGGTGGGTGTTTGCCCTGGCCAGGAGGGAAGTGCACTTTACATGTGGCAACATACGATTACCTGGCACTCTCATTGCAAAGAAAGAAAGAAATCGATAACAATTTATAATTCACTATCCCTTGCTTCCCTGGCTACCTATCTGTTTCTATGGCTCTCTATCCTCTTTCATGAATGTTTTATCGTGATTGACTTGAACCATTTTAACATGTTTCTCCTGTTATTTATTCAGGCTTAATAATTAAATAAAGCTGGTAATTGGTTCTGTACCTATCCAGATGATGAAGTGAATCTCTGCCAGAGCTCTGGTTGCATTACGAAATGAAACATTATCATTTATTAATATTAGTTTATATTCTTATTAATTCAAGATGAATAAACCAAATGGTACATGACAACAATATATAACAATATATAGTTCTTAAAAAAAAAACCTGATCAGATTGAGTTTACTCAAAGTGCGTTTTTTGACTACATTAAATCACTTCTTGTTCAAAAGACTGAGATAATGGAACGATTACGACTGCGACAGCAAAATAAAAATGACCTCACCACTGAGCTACCCTGTGTGATTTGTGGCTGAGTTCATTGATGGGAAGGAGATGGCTATTTTTTAATTAATCCTCAGTCTTCCTGGCATGTTCAGGACATCCACGGGTCAAACGGGTGAGGAGACCGTAAGCATTTCAACCCTCCTTCGCTCCTCCCTCCCTCCCTCCCCCCCCTCTCCCCCCTCTCTCCCTGCATCACTCCACATACTGTAACACCTGGCAGTTGGAAGGACGGGGTAGTCTGAAGACAGGTTTGAGGAGGAATGTGAAGGTCAATCGATCAAAGTGAGGAGTATGGGTAAATGTGAACTCTGACAAGTTTCATCATCTCACGGCTTGTCTGTCCAGAACCGTGGCTACAGAGTTGTCTCTTTCTACCGGGCTCCTGACTACCGAGATGCACTGATGATCTGGGTTCTATTCTCTTGTGCTAAATATCTTCCTCAAGTATCCTTAGGCTTGTAATAGTCCAGTAGTCCATCTTATCCCTCATTCTGCTGATCAGAGTCCAGTATTCCAGGTTATTTGTCAGTTTGCTGATCAGAGTCCAGTATTCCAGGTCATTTGTCAGTTTGCTGATCGGAGTCCAGTATTCCAGGTCATTTGTCAGTTTGCTGATCAGAGTCCAGTATTCCAGGTTATTTGTCAGTTTGCTAAGCAGTAGCCTACCAGAAGAAACAGCCGCAACCCCAACTGAGACAGAGGAAAATGACTCCTCTCTCTCTCTTCTTTAACAAGAACATTAATGTGTTGAAGGAGATCTGTCATGGTATGGAATGTCCTGATTGCCTTGCACCCTTCGTCTGTCTTTTCACTCCGTCTTTCTCTCCCTCTAGCTTCTTGTTTCTTTTCTCCACACACATCCACTCAATGACTCTCACAGGGGCTCGTCGTTTAATGTTGTGAAAGACTAATGCATTGTCCTGGCCACATTATTTAGCTATTCGATTTGTGCCAGGGATTTGCATTCATTCCAGAATTAAACTGTGAATGATGATAAAAATGAGGGAGGGATAAATATGCGGGAGGGAGGAGAGCAAAGGAATGTGTAGCTGAGAAAGAGAGAGAGAGAGAGGGAAGAGAATGTGGCTATAGGGAGAGAAAGAGGGAGATGAAGGGAGAAAGGGACAGCTAAGGGCCGCTAATCAGGAAGTCTTCTCCCCTGCTTTCAATGCATCCAATTAGACCCAGAGCAGCTGAACATGTCGGTCATCGTCTTGGAGAAACCAGGTTTTTATATGGCTACATTATGTATCCAACAGGGTTACAAGCGCAATATGGCTCTGGACATGTTAGTGAACCGACAAAACATATGGCCAGACATATTTTATGTGAAGTTCGTAAGTGTCAGATAGGGCTGTCCTGATCTGCATGCTTGCTAGGTGTTCTGAACCTTGGTTGATGTAGACTGTGCACATTCTATAATGATCATTCTGCTGTAATGTTCTAATGTAGAAATTTCAGGTGATTGACATTGCACTGATTCAGCAGTGTTTCTGTATTCTCTCAGTCTCTCTCTCTCTCTCTCTCTCTCTCTCTCTCTTTTTCTTTTGTCTGTCTCCCACTCTGTTGCTCTGTTTCTCTCTCCTTATCAATTAAATTCAGTAGGTGCTTTATTGGCATGAATGGGTATAGCTTTCTTTTTTCTGAGTGCGGGGACAGGGACAAGACAGGGGTGAGGGTTGGAGGAGGGTGTAGTTGGCAGGGGGCAGATGTGCTGAGCCTGACACTGCTGGAACTGCTCCTTCACCTGCTATAGCTGTCTGGTGTTGCTCCTGCCTCCTTCACAAACTTGTTGTAGTTTGGTATAGCTCCTGTCTTTGCTTGCTTGCTGGCATCCTTTATTTTTGCCACAAATTGTTGTATTATTGTCTCGCAATTTCCTGATGGTCTCATTTCGCCCCTTGATACGTCCCTGGTTCTCCCTCTTAGGTTCAGCATTGCATGTTTGGTTGTTCTTTTTACCTGAGTAAGTTCTTCTGGATCGGTTGCTGGATGGTACTGAGTTCACAGCGCCTGGCCTCTGTGAGCTCTTTAAATTCAGCGTAATCGAGCTCTAACAGGGATTCCCAGCTTGTCATACCTGTGGGGGGCGTGGCAGGCGTGGGTTGGTGTGGGTGTGGTAGCTTATTGTGATCACAAGGTCTCAAGGTTTCCATCATTGAAAACTATTAAGCAACCTTTACTATACGAATGACCTCTCTGGTAACATTTGTATTTACCATGTCTTGCATTCCTCCATGTATTCTTAGATGTGGTTTGCAATATAAGGCTATTCTTCACTCTTAGATGTGGTTTGGAATATAAGGCTATTCTTCACTCTTTTGCCATTTACAGCAAGTGCTGTCCAGAGGAACACATTTTAGGAGCTCTTCAGCTGTGACCTTTCACTTTGCAAGCCACATAGAATCTCTCTCTCTCTCTCTCTCTCTCTCTATTTCTCTCTCTCTCCTTCTGTCTCTTCCTGGGCTGGGGGCACATATGTCATGCTTTGTTTTGTCTCTGCTGGTCAGTGACCCCTCTGCTCTCACAGGTTGGCTGCACATGCTCTCACACTCCCAGGCTCTGAGAGGATGAGATCAACGCTTAAACCAACAAACAACTTTGTCTGTAACAACAGCAGCCTCCTCACACATGGGGAAGACAGGAAAGGATAGGGTGAGAGCAGGAAACATTGAAGTCCTCTGTTAGCTAGCCAGCCTTCAGAGGCTCTAATTTTGATCCCTCCTAATCATTTAGCTGCCAAAATCCATATACTTGTTTTAGGGTTTAGTTTCAGTTTAGGCTATCATATACATCAGCTCTTAATTTGGTTTAAATTATGTTAGTGCTTATTGCTTTTTTGCTGTTGGATCTATGAAATTCACTCTGATAGGTGTCTAAATCTCCTGGTGAGACCAGGTTCATCCTGAAATGCGTTGACAATGCAGTTATGGCGATATCCCAATATCTAATATCTATTTCTGCCACACTCCAATGCCTCTTCTGTTCTTTTATGCTTTCTTTCTCGGTTCCTCTTTCCACACATCCTACATGTGTTCGACATAATTGAAAGTTAACACTTTTCTTGGGCTTTATAACAAAAACCAGCTTTACTGGAGTCTTTAAACAAATTGCTTCCAGCGATGAAAAAAAAAAAGAAATCAAGAATTCTTGGCAAATGCAGAGCATATTTTGCATTTATTATGGAAAATAATTTTTACAGGTAGGTGAGACAATCTGAGAATTCCTGTTATAGCCGGGAAGAAGAAAAACAGGGCATATTAAACAGAACCCATCCGGATTGCCAAAGGGCCCCCTATTCACTATTTAGTGCGCCCGCTTTTGACTAGGCTCGGATCAGAAGGGGCGCATCGCTCTGGGAATAGGGTGTTGTTTGGGATGCATGTTCACTCTTTCCCATCTGGTCCTACTGGCTGTGGAGACTGAGCCGAGCTGTCAATCACTTGTCCCCCTCTGCGAGGAGAGGTCCTGGCACTGAAAACCCTCCCCGTGTCATTAACACGCAGAGCCAGGAGACTCCGGGGAGAGTGGGAGCGGAGAGAGAGCGCAGTGTGTGGAGCACAGTGTGGTGCTGCTGGATCTTTAATATTTGGTCGGTGTGACAGGATCATTTTAGTGATTTGCAGGATTTATCTGCTGTTAAGAGCACAGCCCAGGGCTAGTCTAATTGGTAGGAAAGCAAGTCCCCCCTCCCCGTCCTCCTGTCAGTCTGTGTAGTATTTACTGAGTCCTGCCAGAACCTATTTACACTGTAATGAGGATGAATCACTGTGATGCTTTCAACACAAAGAGTCTCTCAGCATGCCATCCAGACTGTACAATTAAAATCACATCTGAAATGGTGTGTTTGAACCCCCCAGCCTCTATCATAACGAACAGACCTGAGTGGAAAAAAAAGGAGGAAATTACAGTAGAATACAGCTTGGCAAGTGGGCTATCACGATAAGCCGACACTTTCAAAAAGTTTACTTTGAAAATGGATGCTATTCAGGACGCCGTCTTACATCTTCTCTGGTCGTCCTGTTGGGCAGTTATTCAGAGATGCTTCTATATATCAGAGGGGTTTAATACACGTTCTCAGAGGAAATACGTCCACTCATTTGCTGAGAGGCGGATCTAGTCTGGTTGATTCAGTGTTGGGGGATAGTAAACAGGTTGATTCAATATTAGGGTGGAAGGAACTGGTTGATTCATCATTGAGGAGATTGGAAACGGGTAGATTCAGTATTAGGGATATAGGAAACAGGTTCATTCATCAGTGGGGAGATAGGAAACAGGTTGATTCAGTGTTGAGGAGATAGGAAACAGGTTGGTTCATCATTGGGGAAATAGGAAACAGGTTGATTCAGTGTTGAGGAGATAGGAAACAGGTTGGTTCATCATTGGGGAAATAGGAAACAGGTTGATTCAGTGTTGAGGAGATAGGAAACAGGTTGGTTCATCAGTGGGGAGATAGGAAACAGGTTGATTCAGTGTTGAGGAGATAGGAAACAGGTTGGTTCATCATTGGGGAGATAGGAAACAGGTTGATTCAGTGTTGAGGAGATTGGAAACAGGTTGATTCAGTGTTGAGGAGATAGGAAACAGGTTGATTCAGTGTTAAGGAGATAGGAAACAGGTTGATTCAGTGTTGAAGAGATAGGAAACAGGTTGATTCAGTATTAGGGAGGTAGGAAACAGGTTGATTCAGTGTAAAGGGATACTGTAGATTGTATATTTTTCTTTTAAACTATTTTCGGCATCATTTTCACCTCTCTGTGTTTGTCCCTGACACTTCAGAGAATGACTGCTCACTTAAAACCACAGAGGGAAGGAGCGATGTAATTCAGGAGGAGAGGAGACCTTCCACTTAGGCCTTCTCATCCCTTCATTTTGCACCTGTCACAGTGTGCCCGGAAGATGACCCGACCCCACTTTTCACCCGCTTTCCTGACCCCGCTTTTCACCCGCTTTCCATTCTCTTTATAACGATGCTGTCAAGGTGATTATTGTCATTAATTTAGCCCAGGACATAACATGTATGTAGAAGCAACTTAGTCACACTCAAATATGTTTTGTCAGCTATCATCAGTTGTGGCCTTTTTCAAATCTCTGCTTCGGTTTGCTTCCCCTCCCTGACTGATCCCATTCAGCTTAACTTAATGCTTCTCATGAGGTTGTCATCAAATTAGAGGTTTCCTTCATTGTGAATGTGTTATAGTTTTAATTCTTTGCGAATGTGATGTGGTAAGAACCTGCCTATCTGCATTGAATTTCACGAGGGGTTTGTAGCTTTCAGCTTCTTCCAGTGCGGTTAAGGAAACAGTAATTGAAGTAAAGATAGTCTTGGTTGAAACATCAATCTAAAAAACTAGTATTATCAAAAAGTTTTGATGGCAGTAAGTAATGAGAATTTCTCGCAAAGAAATCACCTTTCACATAGCTTAGTCTTCCAGAAGTTTATTCTGTTTTGTTGATTGTTAGTTTTGGTTTGGGCACCAAGTTTTTTTTTTCATTTTCTCACATTACAATGGGCAGCATAAACAGGGTGTAGGTAGGAGGAGGAAACGACATGGAGTTTTAAATGATGCTACATTTCCTGTTAGTTAATGTAATGGTCTGCTCCTGTCTGCTGGGAGCAACAATCCTGGAAAGTGATAAAATGTTTAAATGCAGGCCCCACATCCTGACTGTGAGCATGTCCTTCAGGGCTGGCCCAGGGCTGGCCCATGTGTACAGACTAGGAGTCATTGATAAGCAGGCTGTGTGTGTCTGTGTCTTTGTGTGTGTGTGTGTGTGTGTGTGTGTGTATGTGTGTGTGTGTGTGCCTGTCTGTCTGTGTGTGTCTTTGCGCGTGTGTGTGTTGATGACTCGACAGGGTATCGTGGCTAGCCTCTCCAAACCGTGAGATGTGTTCATTGGCGGCTAACGGCTAGCAGTTAGCCCTGCCTTCTGATTCTTAGCACCCAGCCACGGCTGAGGCCGCTTCCCAAACGGCAGCCCGTCCCCTAAAAAGGGCACTACTTTCGATCGGAGCTGCGTGGCTCCTGGATGGACGTAGTGCACTATGAAGGGTCTGGGTTGGCATTTGGGACCCGGCCGGGTTATTGATGCTGACTGACTGGGAGTTGCCGTATGAATGATGGAGTGGAGGAGGCCGGCCACTATCGGGGCCTCACAATGTAGCTCTTAATAAAAGATGAAACGAGAGAGGGAAGAGAGGGAGGAGAGGGAAGCGAAGGAAGAGAGGGAGGAGAGGGATGAGAGGGAAGTGAGGGAAGAGAGGGAGGAGAGGGAAGGGAGGGAGGAGAGGGAGGTGAGGGAGGGTTAGGGAGGAGAGGGAAGGCTGGAGTTCTGACACGCGGCTGATAAGCAGCAGCTCCTGTTCTGTTCAAGGCTGAGGCTTCACACGCGTCCCAAATCGCGCCCCGGTCCCTGCCAAGAGCCCTTGCAGGCCGCCGAAATGCAAGGCGCCGCGCGGAGCAGAGGGCTCCAGTTGGGACGTCGGCGGCGGGAGGCAGGAGCCGTGACAGTGACAGATGCTGAATGAGAGACAATGATGCACATATTGCGCTCAACGCCGGCGCTACCATACGGCTGCGCGGGTGTCACGCCGTTCAGAAAAACTGTGCGCTGCAACCGCAGTCCCTCCAATGGCTAAGTGTCTCCTGCGTTTTACGTCGATTCCCCTTCTTGTTTCTGACGGTTTGACTGTGTGAGGTTATCGCAGAGGGTTTAGTGGGCGTCCCAGAGTTTGGTGTTTATGCGCCGTCATGCGTTTTAGTGCTTTTATTCACAGTGTCTATAATGAGGAGGGGTTGTGCTTGTTTTTTTATGTGCATGTTTTTTTTTTTAATGTGCCACATTAATTTTGTCAGACGGAGGATTGGCGAATCGCGAGGCCTTTGTTTCTGACAACTGGGAGGTTCTCCCGAGTCCCTTTGAATAAGAGACATTGTAGGGGTGATTGAGGGAGGAGAGGGAGAGAGGGAAAGGGGGAGACAGTGAGAGCTGGACGGGGGGGAGAGGGGCATGGCGTCAGCCAAAGAGAGCTGTCACTTTGAGAGATGAGGAGGGTGAGAGGAAGGGACCAGCTTGGCAGATGTGGAGCAGGAAGAGGTAGCATATTGATCAATTAAATATGCAAATTCCCCCAGCGAGTAAAGGCAGGGATAAATAAAGTGAAATAAGCATTAAACCCTGCATTAATGACTCCTTACTGAACAACTGCAGACACAGACACACACACACACACACACACACACGGTCTAAGAAAAAGTTTAAACAAGCATTAGATGAATTCAGGTTTCATCTTGACAATAGAACCACTGATTTCCAATTGTTATCGAGTTTCTCTCCGTAATCTGTTTTCTTCCCTCTCTATATAATTTCCTCTGTCTGCCTTAATGAAAAGGAACAGTGATTGTGTCAACAGAGCCTTCTTTATTACGGCCAGACTGAGCAGTCAGCCAGCTAGTCAGTCAGTTAGTCAGTCAGTCAGTTTGTCAGTCAGCCAGCTAGTCAGTCAGTCAGTCCGTCAGTCAGTCTACCAGTCAGCTAGCTAGTCAGTCAGTTTGTCTGTCATTCAGTCAATCTGAAAGCCAGTCATTTAGTGAGCCAGCCAGTTAGTTAGTCCGTCAGTCAGCCAGCCAGTCAGTCAGTCAGCCAGTCTTTCAATTACTCTGTCAATCAGTTAGCCGGTCATTCCAGTCAGCCAACCAGCCAGTCAGTCATTCCTGGCTTTGCAGCTCAGTGGTAGACCATGTAAACCAGTGTGATTGGATACTGACCCCCCCACCCTCACACACACACACACACACACTTTGTAAAACACAAACACTTTGTAAAACACAAACACTTTGTAAAACTCTGTGGTTTTGAGGTTTGGAAAGGAGCATAGCGAGGCAGTCAGCAGGCCGTTTACTCCGCAGACGTCCTAAACGGCACCCTCTGCTATATGGGCTGCTTTCAAAAATAGTGCACTACTTAGGGAATAGGGTGCCAACTGGGATGCAGTCCAAGACTCTCCTGTGAAAGGCATCTAATTATGCGTCAGCTGCTCTTCCTAATGGACTTCTCCTCTTGTTCTTCTTGGCTGTGTGTTGTTGTCAGGACTTTGAAACACCGTAGTTTAATTACCGACACCTAGCTGGCTGCGCGGCAAGCAAAACTCCTCTCCTACATGCGGAGTGTGTCGGGAAACAAACGCTCTTAGGGCTCTGAACGAACCGGGTGCTTGTCTGCGAAGAAGGTGAACCAGAGACCGGCACGCTAGGCCTCAGAGAGATGACCTTTACGGCTAGATATGTAAAGTCTGCTATTCATATGAAAATCGCAATTGTCCGTCTTTCTTTCTCTGTATTTCTCCTTCTGTCTCCATCTCTCTCTCTCTTTTCTATGTATGCCCAGGTTAAGTATTGCTGTGCCAGTTCCTAGCTCCCATTTAATTTTATGTATTCTACGTCTCGTTGTCAAAGGGCACAAAGTGCTGCAGCTTTTCTCCATTATAATCTTTTTTGAAATAAGGAGAAAACAACCAATCAATGATATCTGAGGAGAAAACAACCGGTCAATGATATCTGTTTCTTCCACACATGCATATTGTTGTGTGTTCACCAATGGCCCGCACAAAGCACAATGAGAAGACTGCAGAGAGAGGTCATTTTTATTCTCTACGTAAAAGGGAAAATATTCATTCAGTCCCTGACATTTGCACTGCTTTTTTTTCCATGTCCACGATAGCATCAAGTCTCATCCTTGATAATAAGTAAGAGAATGTCAGCTGTCACTCACTGCTTTTAAAGAAACGACTAAAGCTTTATGACAAAAAAAACCCCAGCGTAGACAAAGACCTGGTCATATCGTCATAGTGACATGCAAGTGTTTATACGCAAAGGAATAACAGAAGGGAGGGATGAGGAGAGGAGACAGGGTACGTGGGACTTATCCCTCTCCTTCTTCTCCTCTTCATTTCTTCCTTTCTTCTTGTTGTGCCCCGTGGAAGTCCCAGTGGGTTAGGGCAGGAAAACAGGAAGTCATCTCCATGACGCTTTCCCCTCAAGGAACCTCACGGTCCTGGGAACTCTGGGAAATATCTCAGCCTCTCTCTCTCTATCTCTCTCTCTCTCTCTCTCTCTTCTCTCTGACTTTCCTTTCAGGCCAAGTGCGTGGTAGGCTACAAACATGCCCCTGAGGGGGAGAAGTCATCTCAAATAAGAAAAACATCGTTATTTTCCATCATAATTTGTTCTCATACTCATTTATCATTGAAGTTGCATAGTTGCTTTTTTATTTTTCTTAACTCAATTATATTTTGTTTGGATTTCTGTATTTTATATTTGGAATAAAGGCGCAGTTAGAACCAGAACTCTCCTCTTGGTCTTGTGGGACGTGCAGCCTCTCCCCAGGCCGGTACCAATGTCAGGCTGTGGGTCGGTCCGGACCAGCCGTATCTGGCCTGCTCCTCGATGCTTGACTAGCCAGATTGATGGGGGAGGCCATATGTGGTGGTCTTAAAACTTGGCTCCGCTGTCCCTCATCTCCTACATGAAGGACAAGCAATAAAGAGCCATGTAGGGGAGGGAAGGGGAGGTGAAGAGGCATAAGGATGGGTAGGTGCCAGGTGTGTGAACAGCTAAGGAGTGAGAGTGTGTGTGTGTGTGTGTGCGTGCGTGTGTGTGTGCGCCATCTACACCCTCGATGCCACGACGCGAGGCCAACAAGCCCTAACCTGTTCACTTGTCAGGCTACCGGTTATCAAAACAACAACAAAGGCAGCGACGACACCATAAACGGCTTCGCTTTGTATTTTCCCGCAGCGGTGAGTTAAGCCTTGCCCGTGTCCCGTCAGCCGTCCGAGGGGGACGCGGGCGGGCCTGTCACCGTGCGTGTCACCGGGGGTCTGAGGAGTCTCGGGGCGCGCGGAGAGATGCCCATGGTGTGTGCTATTCAGTCAAGTGTCATGCACCGCGGGTTCCACGCCGCTGATCTGAGCCAGCTGACACTCTCTCTGTCCATTGTTGCCTGGCTTCATCCAGTCCCTCTTTTAATGGGCATTGAAGTAGAATAAGTGAATGTTCCTGGGACCAGCTGAGCCTGGACCTGTTTGGGGATGGTGGCGGCTACAAGTCTCTCACTCTTCTTCTCTCTCTCTCTCTCTCTCTCGCTCTCTTTACTTTTCTCTCTCGTTCTCCCTATGTCTTTCCTTCTCTCTGCACTCTGTCGCTTTCTGTCTCTCTCCCCTCTGCACTGTTTTTCCTTCTCTTTCTTTCTGTCTCTCTCTCTCTCTTTTCCTGTCACCTGACCAGTTTGCTGCATTCTAAATGCTATTTCCATTTATAGTGCAATACATCGGTCCCCAATCAGAGGAAGTGTGCTTGATAGGGAATTAGGGTGCTATTTGGGAGCTATGCTCAGCCAGACTGCTGTGGGGTTTTTGGCATCTAGTGAACTACACACATGTTCCCTCATTTGCATGGAAATTCGGGCACATCACAAGCGCTCTCTCCCCTCTCACTTCTCTCCCCTCATCGCTCCTTCTTTCTATGTGCCTCACTCTTGTTCTCTCTCTCCTTTTTTCACTCTCTGTTTTCCGTCTTTCTTAATCATCTGTGTTGCTTCTTGATCATGTTCTGTGTTGTGTTTTTTTCTTCGTTGGACAAGTTTGAAATTGCATGCGTCAGGACTTTGCTAATTAAAGTCATACTTTAAAAAATGCCATAATAACTGTTAATTAGCTTGATGCTATTTTCAGCATAATTTGCTAATTAGTTGAAAACCTGTACAGCATTTCTGCCTAATTACGGTGTGGCTCCACACGCTGGCATCTGTGACTCGACTCCAAATGATGCCATTACAGTAGACCCATGCTACACATTCAATCAAAACACTTAATTACCTATCCTGATATTGACAAACTCTGAAGTCAGCTGAATTTTAACCAACAAGATTTGTTATGTCTTGTTGTCTTTTCTTTTTTTTGCCATGGCCACCATGGTAATAAATTATGTAAATATAAACAGCAAAATCCAAGGTTTTTTATAACATAAAAGGTCAACACATTTTTTGGGGGGGAACGGATGTTTGTAAAAATAAAACAGCACAGCAGAATGTCAACCTGAAAATGTAGTGTGTGTGTGTGTGTGTGTGTGTGTGTGTGTGTGTGCTGTGCGTGTACAGTGACTGTTAAGTGTTTGTGAACAGTGCGTGCTGTCTGTCTGTGTCTTGAGGCCATGTGTTAGCATAGCATCACCCCACATACAGGTCCTGTGTAAAGGGGTGACAGAGCCCACTGACGCTTCTTTCTCTCTGGGCATCTCCTAGCTCTGTCTTGGGGCCAACAGATATGTGTGGACCAAGCTAAATAGTCCCACAGTCACGCTTTAGGAGCCTGACAAAAGTTTAGGCCTATTTCCTGCCTCCCAGGGTCTCAGCTGAAGTGTCAACGCAACCATCCGAGGAGAGATGGACAATAATTGGAGCTAATGTCCATTACCAGGGAGGAAGTAAGAAACATGAGAGCTTTTATCAGCCTGATCCATGTGTCCCGGTCTAAAAGTACAGATAAATACATCAACTATCAGAGAGAGAGAGCCAGAGTGATGAGACAACATATACTACAACACTTCCCGTCATTGGCTAGGAAACGGGGTGATTAACATCTTAAACGTTACACATGAAAAAGAATCTGCTTCTGCCACAACAGCTGTAGCTGTAAGATGTAGACAATCTGTCTATGGCATCAGCAGGAAACAG
>JACXGI010001055.1:0-104608 GCA_016801175.1 Esox masquinongy | reverse complement strand
GGAAGTGGTGATTCCGAGGAAGACTAGGTATGAGACACAGAGGTCTATCAGGGTGAGAACTCAGAGTGAAAATAAACTGTGTAGTTGGGTTGATGATGCACAATATGGTCAGGCAATTTGGTCGGGGGGTACCTGCCTAATCAGAGTCATGGAAACAGGGGGAATGTGGAGGATAGTGGTTGAATACGATAAGGGAAAAGCAGGGTTGTTCCTTGAACTAGTTATTACGGACTACGTGAGTGGGAGTAGAATGCAAAGGATAGACTGGTGGCATGATGACACAGGTTCAGGAAGTAGAGAGACATCAATCATGGCAACCCAGATTCCAATCATGGCAACCCAGATTCCAAGAGAAGTGTGACAAACATTGGCTCCTGCACCCACTATAGTACAACCATTAGTGAGGGTGCCTATGGAGGGGGATGAGGTTCCTGCACCAGCACAGGCTTCAAACTCTGTAGTCGAGGCAACAACAGTCCCATACCCAGTCACCGCTGTAGACTCAGCAGAAGAGCTAGAAATGGATCATATGGAGGTAGCTGAAACATATGACTGGTACAGATGGGCTCAATATACAGCTAACCAACACGAGGTAGATAATTGTTTAGTATGTTCAAGAGCAGGACATGGAGGCATGGTAGTGGTGCCTATTGAGAAAGGTTGGGAAGAATGTTTAGATGAAAAATTTCAATTATGGCGCGCAGGAATTGATGATGATAGATACCATGACCCGTGCTTTGTAACTTGTCTAGTCTGGTTGGGTAGTACACAAGTTCAAGCAGAAATGAAGAAGTATAACTTCTCTATAACAGTAGAGTGTGAGGCATTGGATGTAAAGATAAGTTCAGAAAAGGCAGAAGTTACCCTGCCGGCACCAGGTTTGAAGATATTGGGTAGACATGAGTGTTTCCGGGCAAGAGGAACTGTTGACGTTGGACACTTTTCAAAATGTAAAACGACAATAGTTCTGGAAAGAGGTGAGATATCGATAATCCAAACGGGGAAAGGATTTACTCTGTTTCAGAGGGCAGGAACACAGAGCATCTATTTGGAGGGAGACAGCTGCGCTCAGTGTTACCAAGTAATTGGTCAGGGACGTGTGCTAGAGTTAGGGTAGCACAAGATGTGACCATAATACCTCATATCCAGGTACAAACCAATAGTGTACAGCCACCCGAGGAGGACCTAGTGAGGTCACGAACTAAAAGATCATACATACCAGACCCACAGGTTATTATCGATGCAATAGGTCAACCAAGAGGAATTCCCAATGAGTTTAAGGCAAGGAGTGAGATTAGTGCAGGTTTTGAATCAATAATTCTGTGGATAGCACCAGCTAAAAATACGGAATGGATCAATTACATATACTATAATCAACAGCGATTCATCAATTATACCGATACAGCTCTGACAGCCCTGGGTGAGCAACTGCAAGCTACGAGTAAGATGACATGGCAGAATAGGCAGGCATTAGATTGGATTTTAGCAGAAAAGGGTGGAGTCTGTGTGATGTTTGGGGAACAGTGTTGTACTTTTATCCCAAACAACACTGCTCCGGATGGTTCCTTTACCCAGGCTATGCTCAAGCTTAAGCAGCTAAGGAAGGAAGTGAAGGATAATGCAGGCTCGGATGCTCACACTTGGGATTGGTTGGAGATGTCACTAGGACAATGGCGTGCGATACTAACCAAGGTAGGGATCGTGATAGGGATAGTATTAGTGGTTTTGGCAGTAGTGGCATGCTGTGTGATTCCTCTCCTCAGATCATTTTTGACCAAGACTGTCGTATCCCAGATGCCTTTAAGAAGTATGGACCCCGCTGCTAAGGACATAGAAGTTTTTCCATTGCCGGGCCATCCGTGACAGTATATGGATAAGCATGGACACCCCTGTAATGTTAAGGGAGGGCCTTTGAATTGCCCATACGGAAATCCGGAATGCGAATGGTCACTCAGGCCAGGAGCTGGGTGGGCATGCCTGGACTGGCAGCAGAATGCTAACCCTGCCGGAAACGTTGCCGTGGTGGCCCCAATGATGGACGTTGACCTAGATAATGGGTCCATACTGAATGGCAGTGTGTTAAACCCAGGCTACGAGGACATGGAGCTTCAAGCATGACTAGGAACGAAACACTACCCATGCCCCTACAGAGAAATCTGGTGTCGATATTGTAGTAAGGGGTATCACAGGGAGATCAACGGACAAGAATTCACGAATGGACATGACCATTACCCAGAACCTTATCATTGTGCATTGTGCCAAAGGGGGGATTGCTTTTTATGTGCGGAGAAAGATTGTGCTCCAATATAAAAAAGGTTAAGGGCTCCTAGGTGGCTGGTAGCCAACTTAGTACGAGGACATGGATGATTGGAGATGAGGGTTTTATTATCAGCTTTGTTACCTATACCTATATTTGATTATCTATGTCTGATTGTATGTTGATTTTATATATATATCTCATTTATATACATAATCATTTTGGACAACATAGTTGCAAGGCACTGGAAGATAAGTTGCACATGCTTACACACATATTTAATTGATTGATTGATAGGGTTGGGAAGTCTTTTACTTCCTCCCAATCACAGGGGAGGGAGAGGTTTGGCTTCCTAACTCTCTGGCCTGGTGATTGACTGAGGGGATTATTATTAGCTGATGGGGTTGATTTCAACTCTTTTTGCCATAACTGAGTTCCCCTCCTCACTCACCACTCCCAGGTCCAGTTTTTGGGGCTTGCTGAAGCCCCAAAGGGGGGAATATATAGGATATATAGGATATATAGAAAGAATAGAGGTTTGACATAGGATCGTTTCTGAGCTATCATCACCCTTTATGAATGAGTATATAATCAGTAGGCACGTAAGTAAGGATACAAAGAATCATTATGAGGATCATTATGGCAATAAGTAATTAATGTATCAGCGATATATAACATGATTGTCTGAATAATCAAAATGTATAGGGCCCTAATGGCTCTATTATTTTTAAACAAATCCCTGAAGCCTGCGCCACCAATATTTAACAGAGAAAGGATCTTGGAAGGTTGGGAAACAATGGTGGCGGATGGGGAGTGAGATCCGCCCAAGAATTAGCATAAGGAGGTGGCCAGGAAGATTGTACAAGATAACACTGTATAAATATGTGTGTCCTGGGTTGGCCAGACAGTTGTTCCTGCAGGTCAACTCGGCTTTTATGATTACTCATTAAAAGTCTAAATTGAATCCACAAACTCCTGAGTTATTGCATCTTTTTAGTTGTTGCATCCTTTTTGGCAAGAAGATATATTTTTCCACAACACATGTGAGGACATCATAGCAGATGCCTTCAGAGGCTGGATAAGACACTGCAAGAGATTATTTCTGCGCAGCATTGCAAGGGAAGATATCCGTTGTGATGAGGATGAGAATCTGTGGCCCGACAGACCAGGACGTCAGGAGGTGTAGAAAGACTACACTTTAATTCCCCATACAGTGCTGCATGTACAGTTCTGTCTGAGGGGTGTTTCCTGTGTTGAACTTTCTAATTTTGTATTTTTTTCCTTTTTGCTGTAAAATAGTCTTGTCTTTTTCTTTTCTGCATCGCAATGACATTGTACTGTAATTTGTTGACAGACCAACAGAAAAAGCATAAATGTGAATCATGTCCAATCGGTTGCAATCAATATCCCTCATACAGTAATGTGTAACTTTGTACTGTTGACATTGTGCAGCCTTGTGCATTTCCAATCATTGTCATCAAAACCGAAGGCATAGTTTACATCACAAAATAGAGAGTACACTGTTATATTGAAAACATGGCTAAGCATCTTTTTTATGAACAATGCTTCAAGACATTAAGGCTATCCACTCTGCGGCTCGCTGACACACGCCCATAACCATCACAGATGCTGGCTTTTGAACTGTGCGCTGAAAAGAAGCCAGATGGTCCCTTTCTTTAGTCTGGAGGATGAGGCATCCATGATTCGTCAGAACAAAGAGCAGTTCTCCACTTCGCCTCAGTCCATCTTAAATGAGCTTGGGCCCAGCGAAGGTGCCAGCGGTTCTGGATCTTATTTATATATGGTTTCTACTTTGCATGGTAAAGTTTTAACTTGCATTTGTGGATGCAGCGATGTACTGTGTTCACAGACAATGGATTTTGGAAGTGTTCCTGAGCCCATGCAGTGAGTCCACCACAGAA
Source organism: Esox masquinongy (assembly GCA_016801175.1). Taxonomy (NCBI): domain Eukaryota; kingdom Metazoa; phylum Chordata; class Actinopteri; order Esociformes; family Esocidae; genus Esox; species Esox masquinongy. Next base: position 100,429 of record JACXGI010001055.1, on the reverse strand, counting down.
GTTTTTAATGTACTGTAGTGCCGCCTTAGGGCCCGAAGATCACAACCATGCTCCTTCAGGGCCCAAAGATCATGGCCTTGTACCTTGCGTACAAAGACTTCTCCGGATTCTCTGAATCTTTTGATGATATTTTACATTGAGAACGTTATTATTTTGTTGCACTGTTTTCCCCTGCAGTCTTTCACAGTGCTGAACCCGTCTCCGTCTCTACTTCTGAAAGACTCATCCTCTCTGGGAAGCTCTTTTTATACCCAATCATGTTACTGACCTGTTGCTAATTAAACTAATTAGTTGTGAGATTATTTTTTTTTGCATTACACAACTTTTCCAGTCTTTTATTGCTTCTGTCCCAGCTTTATAGAAACATGTTGCTGGCATCAAATTTAAAATGGCCATATATTTTTCAAGAAACAATAACATTTCTCAGTTTCAACATTTGATTCAGCTCCGGAAAAAATTAAGAGACCACTGCCCCTTTTTCTTTCCTTCCCAAAAAAGTTGAAAAGGAAAGTTTTGAGTGAGGAACAGAAGCGTTCAATTTTCAGTGGTCTCTTAATTTTAACCCTTCCCTTCCTTACTCAAAACCTTCCTTTTTGACTTTTTTGGAAAGGAAAGAAAAAGGTGCAGTGGTATCTTAATTTTTTCCGGAGCTGTATGTTGTCTTTGTACTGTTTTCTATTGAATATAGGGTTTCAATGATATGCACAACATTGCATTCTGTTTTTACATTTTACACAGCAACCCAACTTTTTGTGAAACAGGATTGTATAACAAACTGTTTAATTTAGGTAAATGCTTATCATTCCAAAGGGGATCAGCACTCAACTGCATTTATGGTAGTAGCATGTTGTTGACAAGTTTAATGTGTTATTCCAATGTATTGATTCTAACAAACTGTAAGTCCTGTGCAATATAATGTGATTAGCTGTTCAGTCTTTAGGCTTCTGCAACATGTCTAAGCCGCTGGTCCAGACATCATTTCTTATTTTTAGAAATGTTGTCTGAGCATCTCCCTCAATCAAAAGTGTTATGTAACAGGTAAATTAACTAAAACAACCCAGTTTTTCACTAAAAAGGTTTATTCTGCCTTAAGATGATTTGGTGATTTCTCTTTTTTTACACAAATTGGTAGCATTACAGCATGTTTACAGCTTAGTGGGATCATTTCAAAATCCAACCCCTTTTCCTAAAATGGAAATAATCCAAGATGTTCTTTTGATGCCTTTTATTGGACTGATGACTAAAGATTGAGCTGAAATTTCTTTCACTATGTGAAACATGAGGTTTGTATGTTTCTGAGCTATTGGCCATACTTCTATTTTTTATGTAGATGTCTATTAACATTATATGTTGACACACAATATGTTGTGTCTATTCACACAGGCATGTTGAACAACTGGCTTCTGACCAAATATTACTATCCTTTTCATTTTCATATGAGAAACAGAGGACACTGAGATAACAAGAATGTTAATGTCTTGTATAATCTTAACCATGTTATTAAACAGTCTGTTTAAACAGTCTGTTTATGCTTTACATTTGAATCTCCAGTCCAAAAGTATTTGGAATATGATACATGGTTAGTTGTTTTTGTTCTGTACCCCACCACTTTGGATTTCTAATGATACAATGACAATGGGGTTAATTAAAGTACAGACTGGCAGCTTTGATGTACATTAATCTATACAGCATACCCATGTTTACATTCTGATGTTGAGGTAAGACGTGTAAGAGTTAACAAATCAGGTGACAATTAGAGGTTAACACTCACATTTGTTAAAATTGCACTTAACACTCTTATTTTAAAATTGGGGGTTGAATTTGAGTAATTTTAACACTAACAAGGGACTAAGCAATAGGCAACAATCAACCTTTCCCTGAATGCTTTATTGAAAGTTGATGTTCAGAACAGTTTATTTTAATTTCTTTGGCTGTCCATGCACATTAATTAATCACTTCGTGTGAAATTATAAAAATAAATAATCTTTATCTTTGTAACCTAATATAATCTGGAAGCGGTTTGATTCATTGTACGCATTACTTAGATGCTTGATCCAGTTTACATAGGTTAGCTAGTCTTGGTCAATAAGTATTTGAGCACTGCAGGCATATTGAATGCAAGTTGTGAGCGTCTTGGTGTAGTGCATGAGCCATGGCTTTAAAGGGAAATAAAGAGAAATATATACAGTTTGTAAGTTCATAAATGGCTTGAAGTAATTATTGGACAGTCTCACTATGCAGGCAACTCTCTCACTCAGGAAGAGAAGGGTCGAGCTATACCATAATATGAAAGATGAATTAACATTAACTAAAAACCATGTAATTTGAACAAGTTCTGACACTAAGGGACACAAGCAGTATGGCCCATGCTGGAGCTGTTACCACTCTTTGATTGTTAATACTTCCTTTACAGTTCCTCTTGGACAAATGTCATAACCCGAGCCAGCTTTAGTGTCAAGTAATTAAAGACTAGTTCTCGCGACTGGCCTGGAAGTGACAACATTTTTCAGAAGTGTAACTATGACTAGGAAATGGGTATTTGGCATGGTGCAAGGCATTATCATGGGAGCTAACACAAGTCTCTTGGTTACAACGAAAACTCGAGTTCCTATTTCCTGAACCAAGGCACACTTCCACATAATCCCTGTGCCTCAACTTTGTCATTTCCATATGATTCTTGTGTCTGAACCATGGCTCACTTCCACATGATCCCTGTGCCTGAACCACAGTAGGCCTTGCATTAGTTCTTAGATTTGTCTTTGATCATTTCAGTTTTTAAGTACATCCCTCCTTTTTTCCCTCATAGGCTCAGATTTGGATATGATCTCACGTGAAAGCAGCACATTAAAGACAGAGGAAGCCGAAGACATGTCAGACAAGGCCACTGTGGACTAACCTGATGGCCATGTTTATAGTTGTAATGATGGACTATTGTCTCTTCAGAGCGGCCAAGAGGCTGCTGCTTCTTTTCTACACTCTGCCCTAGTCCCTTATTAAGCATGGAGAGAGGCACACATGCACACTCCCAAAATGACATGTCCTCCGCTAATGTAAAATCAGGGCTGTATTGTGAGTCTACTGCTGTGATGGACATTACGTCCCCTTAGGGAAGTGTTGCCACGTTATCCAATCCAGGTAAATACAGTCTGGAAATATCCTGCATTTATCAGCTGAGGGCCAGGGCAGCAGAGTGATACATTTGCGCTCAACCTGCCTGTGGTTTATTCATTTTGTTGGTAATGACACATTCTCATGGTGAGGCATACAGTGCCTCACCATGAGAACGGTGTCATGGTGTAATTGCTCACATGTACTGCATGCAATGATATTTCATGGCCCAATTTAAGTGATATATCAAATACTTGGAGACTGCTTAGGGTGGTACAGTGTATCTTTTTGTATTTATTTACTCTTATTTATACAGAGAAATCAGCTGAGACAAAGGCCTCTTTTACAGCTAAGCCCTGTATTGCAACAGTAACATTTACAACATTTATTTGCAAGCATGTATTTTCCCACACTTCTTTTTTGGTTTTAGAAGTTATCCCAACTCCAAATTTTCCTTTAAAAATGTTGTTCCTTTCATACATAAGTTGGCCAAGAAGTAAAAGCTGTTCTTGCATCCAGTTTGGTTTTCGTTTGCACAATGTAGCGTCACATGTCTTACTAACAACCATGGTTGTTCTAGTTTAAAAATTAAAAAGGTTGCTTATGCATATCCGCTAACTGTTTAACGAACTGCCAGACATGTAAAAGGCTGACAATTAGCTGAACATATGCTTGACTAGTCAGGATATTATTCTTGGTTTCATGTTTAATCAGTGACACTTGGCCTACATTTTTATTTGAACATCTTTATTTCAATATGACAACATGAAACATCCTTCTATAGTATTGCTAGGATGAATTTACTGACAGAGACCCCTCCCCTATCAGCCTTTCACAGCGGGCATAGTAACTTGTTCATGGAACATGGCATCATCCATAGCAATGTGGTCAACCACGCCCTTTCTCTTATCTTAAGATATCACCCCATTCCTTAGTAAAAGTTGGTCTCAGCAGTTTTCTGAATAGGTTTCAAGTGGAAACTCTTAGCTAGGAATTTTTACTACTGTTTGGGAGGCCTCTTTGTGGTAAGATAAAATATTTTGTGAATCCGGCCCCTGGTTTTTAATGTGTTAAAACCATAGCTAGGTTCTGTGACATAGAAAATAACATGTCCTTTAGTTTTATTAGCATTTAGTACCAACTAGAGCTGGGCACCAAACCGTTAATTGTTAATGAAGTTAACATTTTTGTTAATGATTTAACGTTTAGGTTAAGTGTGAAAATCATTAATCGGACTAATTAACTTCCAATTGCCAATTTTTGCTTCAAAATTTAAATAACATGGAAAAGTTATTTTTTTACGTAATTCAAATCAAAAAGTGACACCTTCATATATTCTAGATTCATTACACAAAGTGAAACATTCCAAGCCTTTTTTGTTTCAATCTTGAAAAATCCAGTACCTCAAAATAGTTACAATAAAAAATGTATAATACAGAAATGTCGACCTGAGAAGAGCTCTAAACCGCTAATTAACTCAAAACACATGCGATGGTTTCCTCCAAGTGTTCTTGGCCAGACCCAATGAAGACAACTTTTTCAGTAAGATTGAGTGATCTACTGTATCGAAGACCATTGCCAGGTCAACAAACGGAGAAAGACAACTTAATTTCTCATCTAAGCCTTTGACAATATCATTTACAACCAGAATAGTTGCACTAATACTGTGCCCAGGTCTAAAACCAGAATTAAATATGTTTTTCAAAATGCAACTTTTATACTACAAATTATCACCCAATGGAACTTAAATAAATTACTAATATCATGGACACAGATGACTAAGTAGATATATGGAGACTAAAAAAAAACAGACTTACTGAGGTATACTGGGAGGAGGCTTACTCAAGTGAGCCGCTTGGACTACTCACTTGTCCCATTCTCGCTTGTCTCAAATAAGAAATGTACTGATACAAGACAGAATGCGCTCTGATCGTCATTTAATTGGCATTCCAATTGGCATTGGTGATTGGACTTATTCAAGAACGAACAAATAATCAATTGCAAAAATAAAGCAAATTGAATCAAACTATGGGGAAAAATGCATCAAATTCTTTCTAAATTAAAAATGTAATGAAAATTGTCACATCCTCCACAACTTGTCTAATGACATTTTTAAGAAAGGAAACTAAATATTTTGTGGAAATCTTCTCCCTACAATCTCTGAATGAAGTGAACTGTAAGGATTTTTTAGGGATAATAATGTAAAATTAATGCATTTACAGAAAGATCAGGGGAAAGGCCTAACAGTACAAAAACTTTTTAAATCTATGAAGTCATTTCAGACAAGGCTCGATGGCATACCATCAGAGATGTATGTTTACTTTTTGGATGTACTGAGAGAGCTTTTATTAGCTTATTTGAATTACTCTTATGAAAAAGGTCAGAAGCCCAGAAAGAAGGTTTAATTTCCATATTACTAAAACAGGATCCAAATGGGAACTATAAAGATCCAATTGATTTAAAAATCTGGAGGCCTCTTACACGTCAATGTTGGAATTCTAAAATTCTAGCAAATTGCATTGCACTTGGAATTTATAAATATCTACCAGACATCATTCATCCTCATCAGACAGGTTTTATCCCTGGATGATACATTGGAGGTAACATACGTCTGAAAATAACAGAACAATACGAAAAATCTAACATACCTGACCTGATCTTCATAGTGGATTTAAAAAAAAGCCTTTGATAAAGTATGATTAGATTTTATAAATAAACCATTTTAATTTTAATATATCTGTCATTCAATGGATGAAGGTGTTGTATAGTAACCCCAGATGTAGAATTATAAATAAAGGATATTTCTCAGACGGTTTTAAACTATCTGGAGGTGTAAAATAAGGATGTCCGTTGTCCACATATATATTCATTATAGCCATTGAAAGGCTGGCTATTAAAATATTAAAATCAATAGTTTAGAAATCCAGAGGCCAAAAACAAAGCTCTCCGTGTATGCAGATGACTCAAGTTTTCTTAAGTCCAAAAATTGAATCACAACTGTCTCACTGAATACCTAGATAACATTTCCAATCTCTCTAGACTAAAACCAAACTATGATGAAGTACACAATATTAGGTATTGGATCATTAAAGGGTTCAAGCTATACCTGCCATGTTGTCTTCCTGACAAATGGCTGATGGTGAAGTGAATGTCCTTTGTTTACACGTACAATATATTTTTTTTAGTTTATTTGAAATGGTAAAATGGGCATATGTACATTACAAATATGAGTTACAAGAAGTTCAATTATTAAATATTAGGGCTGTAACTCAATCTCTGAAAATCTCTATTATAAAAAAAAATTATCTAAATTAAAAATGGTTTTCAAGCAGGCTAATAAAAGGCTCATCCAATGTTTAACACTCAGACCGCCAAATGTCTACGGAATTGGCGTTTGAGCTTGTCATTAAAATAAAACTGCCATTTTAAAAAACTACACACTCCTCCTTCCATGATTTTTTCTAAATGGGCGTAATATTACATTGTCCCATTGTCAGAATTCTAAACTCAAAAAACGGAAAACTATTTAGACTATTTACCAGTTTCTTTTACCCTATTTTCTGACTTAATCGGCCAACAGCTCACGGCACTTAACATTGGTACCCAGGCAGCCCGCTAATGGTACCCAAATGGCGCTAATCACTCCTCACTGAATGCATGATGTCAATGGATGAATTTGCGGTACTCCCAGATGAATGATAGAGTCTTGGTTGAATTTGAATGAACTTACAAATGAAGAACAAGATTTCCATGACCATTCAACAATGTAGTTAGGCTATTATTGTATCGTTTTGCAATAGGAGATTCAGCTTCTTCTGTAGGCTAATTTATCAAATGTAAATCTAAAATGTACATCTAAATATTTCTGTAAGAAACAAAATACCAGACATCTTTACCAATATCCAACTACCAATTCAAAAAAGGTATTACATATTACTGTTTATCTTAGGAGAGAAACAAAATTTCATACACTTCCTGTCATCTCTCTTTGAATTTTCTCTGCTTATTTTACTGAAGATTAAGAATCTTCAAATGTATTATGCTAAATAATTATTCACGAAAGGAAATACCAACGATCACCAATTATCAATTCAGCAAAGGTATTACACATTACTGTTTTTATTTGGAGAGTTTGGAGAGAAAGAAACAAAATCGCATACACATCTGATCATCGCTCTTTGAATTTTCTCTGCTTATTTTACTGAAGATTAAGATTCTACAAATGTATTATGCTAAATAATTATTCAAGAAAAGAAAAGCCAAATAATTATTCATGAAACACCACTGGGAGACACTATTGTATGTTATTCTTTTACTCTGCTAATTGAATTCATATTTTTAAATTTCGTTATTCATGTATGTCACAGTGTGGTAAGCAAGGAACCCAGGTGCAGGATGAACGGTGAAACAAGGGTTTACTAAGCTGAAAAGCGTAATGCATAATACAAACAATGAAGGCCGAAACGGCTAGAACTGATATAAAGGAACAAGCACCCTAGGCAAGAAAAACAACAAACACACAGGGACAACTAGCAGACAATACTCCACAAAGACTCCGATAAACACAGATATAGGCTGTAGTAGTGAGAATCCAGTGTGTGTAATAGTGGAGATTCCGGGGTTTCCCGTGAATGCGGTGCTAGCAGCCGAAAGAGTGGACGGTGGTGGATAATAAGCCGGCGACTGGAAGCAATGTAGTTGAGCTTCCCCGGAGGGAGGCGATCACGGGAGGCACAGTGACAATGTAGGCTACTGTAAACCATCCTTTGATCATCCTTTTACTCTGCTAATCAAATTTACAAAAAAAATTCATTGAATAATACACTGCAATGTTTTTGCTTGGAGAGGCTACATATCCTTGGATCTATAAATCTTATTTCTACGAATAGGCTATAGCCTAAATGTTATCAAATGTTAACATATAGGCTATAGCCTATAGTATATATACAGTGGATATAAAAAGTCTACACACCTGTTTTAAAATGCCATGTTCTTGTGAAGTAAAAGAATGAGACAAAGATAAATCATGTCAGAACTTTTTCCACCTTTAGTGTGACCTATAATGTGAACAATTCAATTGAAAAACAAACTGAAAACTTTGAGGGGGAAAAATAAAAAACTCACAATAACCTGGTTGCATAAGTGTGCACACCCTTAAACTAATACTTTGTTGAAGCACCTTTTGATTTCATTACAGCACTCAGTCTTTTTATGTAGGAGTCTATTAGCATGGCACATCTTGACGTGAAGTTCAACCTTGGTTTCATCAGACCATAACACATTTTCCCACGTGATTTTGGGGGACTTGATGTTTGTTTTTGCAAACTTCAGCCAGGCTTGGATGTTTTTCTTTGTAAGAAAAGGCTTCCCTCTTGCCACCCTACCCCATAGCACAGACCTGGGCAAGATAAGGCCCCCGGGCCGAATCCGGCCCGTTGAGTAATTCTATCCGGCCCGCGATACATCCAAAACTTTTAAAATAATACAAAATAAAAAATACCTGACGAGGTCCACAGATTATGTTAGTTTATTTACTGCTGCATATTTATTTATTTTCAAATTAAAAGTCCCATGGCACACCCCGTAATAAGTACAGCAGTATCATACTGTCTGTTTAAAATACCTTTAAGTTGAAAAAAGATATTTGCGTTGCTATGATACGTAGGGACCAGCACCACAATCCATGCGCGGAAGTTATCATTTGTACATACTTTTCGCAATTGATGGCTAGCGATCTCTGGAAATGAGCCTAAGAAAAGTTGATAACGAAAGCAGGGTATTTAAAAAAGAATTGACAGGAAAATATTTATTTGTAGATGTCAAAGGTAAAGCAACTTGCTTAATATGTTAAGCTAACGTTGCAGTTTTTAAAGAGTACAATTTGCAGAGGCACATCCAGAGCGAGCATGCGGAGAAACACAAAAACTACTGCTACAATTCAACCAGTCCAAGCGCAGATGCAGCCTCACTGATGAATATCTTGCAGCAGTACCGCACACTGCTTCAAAAGAACCGCACACTGCTTCAACAGAACCGCACACTGCTTCAACAGAACCGCACACTGCTTCAACGGAAATGACTCCTGACTTCACCTCACTTGTCAACGTCCATACGAGGCTCTCCTGTTCATATTGAGTGAGTAGCCCTAAAAGTTGATTTCTTGGGTCTGGGCTGCTGGAATAGCTGTCGTTAAAAGCACGTAGTGCTTATACAAAAAATATACGGTATGAAGTTAGACGACGGCAATTATACCATCATTTGCTTTGAGTGAAAATCTTCAGAAGTGATTTCATAGATTTATGGCTGCCCTAATAACTATTATACCTATATAACAGTTATACACTATACCTTATGTAATAAACTTACTCTGTTGAGTTGAAAGTTAAGTTTTAAGGCAAATATGTGTTGCAACAATTCTGTTGAGTAATAACCCTAAAAAGGGATTTTTTAGGCCTTTGCCTGCCATAATAACAGTTGTTAACAGAAAATAATAAAAAAAACATTGTTAAAGTAAATTAAGTTTGATTATGAAAACGGTGTTGCATGGAAAATAAATATGCATAAATATAATATGCAAGTTAACAGAGTTAGCTATGTTGTGTGTGTTTTTAGGCACGTTGGTTAAAAAAGTAATCTGGCCCATGATGCACTCTGGCATTTTCAGTGTGGCCCCCCAGTGAAAAATATTGCCCACCCCTGCCATAGCCCATTCATATGAAGAATACGGGAGATTGTTGTCACATGTAGCACACAGCCAATACTTGCCAGAAATTCCTGCAGTTCCTTTAATGTTGCTGTAGGCCTCTTGGAAGCCTCCCTGACCAGTTTTCTTCTCATCTTTTCATCAATTTTGGAGGGATGTCCAGTTCTTGGTAATGTCTCTGTTGTGCCATATTTTCTCCACTTGATGATGACTATCTTCACTGTGTTCCATGGTATATCTAATGCTTCGGAAATGATTTTTACCCTTCTCCTGACTGATATCTTTCAACAATGAGATCCCTCTGATGCTTTGGAAGCTCTCTGTGGACCATGGCTTTTGCTCTGAGATGCACCTAAGAAAATGTCAGGAAAATCCTAGTAGAACAGCTGAACTTTATTTGTGATTAATCAGAGTCACTTTAAATGATGGCAGGTGTGTAATGACTTCTATTTAACATGAGTTTGAATGTGATTGGTTAATTCTGAACACAGCCACATCCCCAGTTATAAGAGGGTGTGCACACTTATGCAACCAGGTTATTGTAAGGTTTTTATTTTTCATTTTTCCCCCTCAAAGACTTCAGTTTGTTTTTCAATTGAATTGTTCACATTATAGGTCACGTTAAAAGTGGAAAAAGTTCTGACATGATTTATCTTTGTCTCATTCTTTTACATCATAAAGACCTGGCATTTTCACAGGGGTGTGTAGACTTTTTATATCCACTGTATATATGTGTGTATGTATATAGAGTGACGGAAAAAAGTATTTGATACCCTGCTGATTTTGTATGTTTGCCCACTGAGAAAGAAATTATCAGTCTATAATTTTAATGGTTGGTTTATTTGAACAGTGAGAGACAGAATAACAACAAAAAAATCCAGAAAAACGCTCTAGTAGTGTTGACTACTGTAATGGCCTCTTAACTGGACTCCCCAAAAAGACTGTCAAACAGCTGCAGCTCATTCAGAATGCTGCTGCTAGAATGTTAACCAGGACCAAGAGAACAGAGCACATCACTCCGGTTCTTAAATCTTTGCACTGGCTTCCAGTCAGTTACAGAATAGATTTTAAAGTGATGCTTTTAGTTCATAAATCACTGAATGGTTTAGGCCAAGAATACATTTCTGATATGTTTGAAGAATATAAACCGAGCAGGGCTCTTAGATCCATGGACACATGTCAGCTAGTAGAGCCCAGAGTCTAAACCAAACATGGAGAAGCTGCATTTAGCAGTTATGCTGCACACAACTGGAATAAACTACCAGATGATTTTAGACGTGCCCCAAACATATCAATTTTTAAATCCAGGTTAAAAACACTTCTCTTTTCACGCGCCTATGACTGAGCACTTAAACTTAACCACACTGTTTAGCTTTACAGCTTTTATAGATTCCTATGTTTTTATCCTGTTTTTATTCTACTTCTATTTTCTTATTCTATGTTTTCTTATTATGATGTTGTTTTGATGTTTTCATTTGAGTATTATTTTTTATGCAATTGTATTGTTAATTTTTTTCTTTTTCTTTGTAAAGCACATTGATTTGCTTCTATGTATGAATTGTGCAATATGAATAAACTTGCTTGCTCAAAGGTAATTTGAATAAAAAAAACAACTATTCAGCATGACAAAAGAGTTGAAAAGAAAAGCTTTGAGTGAGGAAAAGAAGGGTTAAATTCTGGCTTTACTGGCAGAGGGATACAGTGAGCGTCAGGTTGCTTCCATCCTGAAAATTTCAAAGACGGCAGTTCATAAGAACAAGGTCAGGCAACAGTCATTGGGGACAAAAAAGCTACAGACAGGCAGAGGGCGAAAACTACTGTCCACTGATCGAGATGATTGTCAACTCATTCGAATGTCACTCAACAACCGTAGGATGACGTCAAGTGACCTACAAAAAGAATGGCAAACAGCAGCTGGGGTGAAGTGCACGGCGAGGATCGTTCGAAACAGGCTCCTAGGGGAAGTCGTGCAAAGCAAGAAAAAAGCCCTTCATCAATGAGAAGCAAAGAAGAGCCAGGCTGAAGTTTGTACTTATACTTGAGAATGCGTGTAAATTTAAGCACACCATGCGACCATATGCATTGACCATGCATATACACAGCACCTTGTAGAAAAGTCAAACTGCACTTAACACTTAAGGTACTAATAGTTTTCTCAGGGTGCTATCAAATTCATAAACAATACCATTTAAACCTAATTGAATAATTAAGTGAATTAGAGAATGGAATGTAATGTTGGAGGCAATGTAGTTAAACCAGTTAAATATAAAAGGGAACACTGAGGCATTGTGACTTGTCCAACATGGCAAATCTTGCATTGCTGGAGGAACTGACACAAGCTGCATTAGGCAGGGAACGTGTTTTCCATGAGTGTGTAGTGTGTTTTGTTGAGATCGATGCTTGGCTTATTAGTAGATTTTGTTTTCTATTTATTTTGTCATGTAGATTTGTTATATTTATTGTGAAGCAAGTATATTTAGATGTGGTCCATTTCTGAATATGGTTGTGAAAATAAAGCATTTTTATTTTATTTTTTTTATTTTCATTCATTGTCATCAGTTGGTGTGTCTGGTACTCCTTCAGGGTCTGGGAGAGGGTCCTCAGTATCACCATCACAATTGATGACAGACAGTAAGGTCTCTAGTTATGCTGCCAATTCGCTACTCCATAGCAGAGAGTGAAGAGTCACTCCACCCTCCTTCTGTTGGACTTATATCCCTTTTGTGGATCATAATATTATTTTGCATATGTTTTCAAATCAAACCATTTCTTATTAATTTCATGTACTGTTATGCACTCAGATGAGGCAGAATTTACCATAGTTCTAACCTGCTCCCAAGCAATATTTTTTCTCTTATTTGTCAAGATATTACTGAGGGCTCCAAAAAGTATGGCTTGTTTTGCTTCCACTTCAGTGATCATAAGTTCTATTTCTGTGTCCAACTCTTTTTTTCTTTGTCTTCTTTGACTTCCAAGTTGGGCAGAAAGAAATTGGTGACATTTCTTGCAGCTTTAAAGGGAAGGTTTGTGACCATAAATGGTCATTTAGGGTGGTTCTTTATGTAAATAAGATTTCACGTGGACTAGCACAGTGTTTAAGAATGTGTCTGATTTATCAAGGCAAAGTACTTACAGGTGTGTATAAATCAAGCGTACGAGTAATTGATAAATAGCATAATAGGTGCAAAACCAAAACCACTGCCTTGTTCCAGAGACTCTACTGAATATAGGGCATATTTGTGTTCTTTTTTTTAACTCCAATTGGCTATTTCCTAGGAATGTATTTGTAAGTGCATCTGATGAGGGTGATTTTCTACTGACTCCTTAGCCTTTGGCTGATAGCATGGTTTGTCTTACAGGAAAACTAAACACATCCTCATGTTCGAGAGAATGGATTAATTAATTATAAGTCTGATGCCCCAACCATTTGGTCCTGTATTTAGATTCGAAGAACTGCTATACTTATTAATTGAAGTTTATTCAGAAATAGTCTGTTTCAGAAAGTACATTACCATTGCGTTGCTATCATTACTCCAGTAGCAGTATCTTGAGATTGGTCAAATATATTGATGTACTTGTTTCAGTTTTGAATACCTGGGAGGTTGGAGGAAGTAATGGCAGCTGTTGAAGAAAATATTTAAAAATAAAAGTGATGCTATGGTTCATAAAATCGTTATATCAATGGTGTGGTAGGAGATATTTTTGTTGTGATTTCACATTCTAATAACTTAGGAGAGGAACATGTCCAATGGTCATTTTCTGACCTTGGCTCAGTGGTCAAAATTGCAGTTTTTGACAAAAAGAATGGCAAACAGCAGCTGGGGTGAAGTGCATGGCGAGGATGGTTCAAAACAGGCTCCTAGGGCCAGGGCTGAAGTCATGCAAAGCTAGAAAAGAGAGGAACATGTCCAATGGTCATTTTCTGTCCTTGGCTCAGTGGTCAAAATTGCAGTTTTTGGCTACTGAGCCAGAAACTTACATAAATCTTGTAATTTTTTTTATCAGTAAAACATATTTTTGGTTATTTTTTCAGATTTGATTCACAGTAACCGTGTAGTTGATTTGTAGATTTTACCAACATTTAAAATGCACTTGCAGGTGTTTTGGCCAAGAGTATATTCGATTACGAGTGACCTGTGTGACAAGCGGATATGATTACCGATATGATTGTGACAAGATCGGCACACCCATAACCTGTAGTAGAGAAGAAATGACAATGTAACATCAAATTAAATACTTTCTGCCTCTATCTATTTCTGTATATATCAATTAATGCTGGTTTTAATAGTGAGTGTTATAGTGTATAGAGTATAAACATGTCTCACATTTATGACTTTCGTTCTTCTCTGCTCACTGTCAGAAGTCATTCATTCAAGAACAATCACAGATGCATTTGGTCCTATTTATTATGGGAATCATTTCCAGATAAATCCCAGCTATATATCAGGAAGTTACATGAAGCTCTATTATTTTCCCCGAGTTATCTGTGCTCGGTACCCCTTTCCTCTCTTCCATTTGTCTTTCCAAAATGGCTCCCTTTGCTTTTATCTCTGCTATTTCTGTCAGTGGATTTCAGCAGCACAGACTGTCTCCTATTTCTTCACTTTTATAGCGCTTATTTCTCAGTTTCCTAACATGCACTTTTTAGGTACAGGGGAAGCTGTCAGCTACAAAAAACTGAGACCAATATGAAAACTCCAAAGCATTACCTACTGTCTCCAACTCTCCCTCTGCTGCTCCTCTGTAAACCTCTTCCATCATCCCTGTATTCTGTGAGACGCCCCACTCCTCTAGTCTGTTTGTTCTTGATTAGAATCACTAGTCTCCTGTGAAGTTCAAACATAAGACAAATAAAATGGGTCTTACATTGTGTTTTATACCTAGCTTTCTAAATAACACAGCGAATTGCAAAATACCCATCCAAACACACACATACCACATAAGCCTCTCCTTAAAGTGATCTTAAGGGCAAGATAGAAAGCTGTAAAAAATATAATAAAAAAACACAGACTAATTCAGATAAATATCTTCACAGATATGGAGAGCTTATTGCAGTATTCATGGCTTGTTTCTAGGTGTCTGATGGTGTTTCTGCCCTGCCTGCTGCCGCACATCCTTTCTCCCTGGAAGCTGTCAGATTTACTACCAATTAATGTATATCTGTTCCAGACTGACGACTCAACGCAAGAGCGGTTGCTGCTGCCACTCCTGGCAACCCAACTTCTCAAACTTTCTGCTGTTATATTGTCTGCAAGAGCTTTTCCTCAATGATAGTTCAGTTTGACTTGATGGTTTATAAATTACATCCACAAATAAGCCTGCAGCTAAAAATACAGTTCCCTAATTAACACGTCACGGGTAGCACTATCATGACTACACACAATAAATCCTTTTCAAAGGTTGTTTATTCATCATTTATTAAATAAAATTTCATTTAAAATGCTCCAGTTCCTTATAAACAAGGTTAAAGTAGTTCAGACAGGAATGTCTTGGCATTAGGTTCTATTTCTTTCGGGAAAATCACTGCCATTGCAATATTGTATAATTTTTGCTTAATTTGTCATTGATATGGGGAAAAAAGACAAAAATAAAACATATACATCTCCCCTTATTTCAGGATATCCCCTGTCAGGTGAAATGACAAGAACGTACCTATGACAAAGGGCCTTAAAAATATGAAAAATTGCTAAACAAAAGTTGCCTTGTCTTTTAACCTGCCCCAGGGTAGGGGTTACTTGATCCTTGTCAGTGGGTAAGCTGAGATATCTGGGGGTAAATTAACCAATCCTTTTGTTCCTTTTTTTCAAATAAAAACCTAAACACAACTTTAAATCATTTATTTTCCAAATATAATTCAAAAATGCATTCTCCCTTTCCAGTCTTGCTTATTTTCTTAACAGTAACTTTTAGCAATATAAAAACAACCAGATAAAGTCTTAATACTCAAAATGTTTGAATGTTCATGTAGGATGTGAAACAATGTACAACATTTCAGTTAAATCAGGGTAATTATCCAATCCAAGGATAGAAAAATAAATTAATAAAATATGAAGCTCAACTATAAAAACTCACACATCATATACTTCTGTATAACTGCAGATTTTCTCATTTAAATTATTTAGATTAAAAAGTTCACATTTATTCCCACCTTTAGTTTCATTTGTAATTTCAAACATTGTAATGGGGAAGTTAGGAAATTTGAATGCAAAACAGTCCAATTACTTTACTAAAGGAACAATTGGGTTAAACTGGGCTGAGCCCTGGCACATTTGGTCCATTAAAGAGCCATTATATAATGACAATCAGCTAATCAACGGATATTATGCAGCACTCTTGAATATGTTATGTTCTACTCTTGGTATTTAGAGACACAGTGGTGGATAAAACACACACACAAGAAGCATAAGACAGCACGCATAACAAAAATCAAATGTTGAGTTGCAGAACCAGGAGCTGGAAGACCATTACAATATACAGAAATACAATCGCATGACTAACTACAAAAATGAAAGGCCAAGAGATATATTTCTAGGGATAGAAAGCTTTTGGCACACTCATGATCTATGCATAACCTCTATTCAATATATGCATCATTGGGCAAGTCAATTCCACTGGAACTATTTCCTCTTTGGCTCAGGTTATTGGTTGTTTTCAAGAGCAGTAATTTTTATTAATGCATTTACACAGACAGTTTAATTCTGACCTAGTAATTTTAATTTGGACCATTCAGATCAGCTGTTTGGCCCAAGATCCAAATGTAGCCAGGATTACCATTTTAGTTTAAATGTGTGTATGTGTGTGTGTGTGTGTGTGTGTGTGTGTGTGTGTGTGTGTGTGTCTGTCAAATATTTGAGCTAAATGTCTCATGGCATCTATGACATTACAGGCTGGTTTCGCAGACACAGACTATGCATAGTCGAGGGCTAAAAAACAACCTCAACTGAGGTAAAAAACAAACTCACCCGAAGAAACCATGCATCATCTGCCGGAACGACTACCACCCTGTACTGTAGCACTGACCTCCACCATCATGAACTGTTTCGAGCGGCTGGTCAGAACTCACATCTGCTCCACCCTTCCTGACACCTTGGACCACTTTCAATTTGCATACTGCCCCAAGAGATCTACGGACGATGCCATCGCCCTGACGACACACACCGCCCTCTCCCACCTGGAAAAAGGCACCACATTTGTGAGGATGCTGTTTGTAGACTACAGCTCAGCATTCAACACTATTTTGCCCGCCAAGCTTGTTCCTAAGCTCAGGACGCTGGGACTTATCACCGCCCTCTGCAATTGTAATCTGGACTTCCTTACGGGCAGACCCCAGGTGGTGAGAATGGGCAACCTCACCTCCCCTGCACTGACCCTGAACACTGGAGCCCCACAGGGCTGCGTACTCAGTCACCTTATGTACTCCCTCGATGGAGCTGAAGTGGAGAGAGTCTCCGAATTCAAGTTTCTCGGTGTGCTCATCAAAGATGACCTCACTTGGTCAAGATTTGGAAACTCAGCAGTGAAAACTGCCCAAAAACGAAATAAAAGAAAACAAAAGAAATTTGGCATGTCTGTAAAAACTCTCACCAACTTCTACAGGTGCACCATTTAAAGCATCCTCTCAGGCTGCATTACCGCCTGGTATGGCAGCTTCTCCACTGCAGACCGCAAGTCCCTCCAAATGATGATAAAGTCTGCGGAACGCATCATTGGCTGCTATCTCCCCTCCATGCAAGGCATCTACCATTCACAATGCCTGAGGAAAGCACAGAACATCATCAAAGATCACAGCCACCCAGGCTATGGTCTGTTCACACTGCTGCCATCTCACGCACTTCCAGACTCAAAACATTTGTTTTCCCCTCAGGCCATAACGCTCCTCAAACAGCAACACTGATCCGTGATCATACTGATCACACACGAACATTCCAGATGCTCTGATGTCCTTTCAGATACTTTTAATGGGCATTAGAATATTCCTTTGCATGTACCATTCATAAACATAAAACACTCATATGTATCCATAATACTCAATGCTTCTACCATACTGTTCATACTCCCCAATCATACTCTTTCAAAATTGATGCTAGTTTAAATTTTTTATGTATATTACTGCCATACTTGTCAGCACTATGGGCAGGTGCCAAGTCCTGCTGGAAAAGGAAAAATCAGCATCTCCATAAAGCTTGTCAGCAGATAGAAGCATGGCATGAGTGCTCTAAAATCTCCTGGTAGATGGCTGCATTGACTCTGGACTTGATAAGACACAGTGGACAAACACCAGCAGATGACATGGCACACCAAATCATCTGTGGAGTGTGGAATCTTCATACTGGACTTCAAGCAACTTGGATTCTGTGCCTCTCCACTCTTCCTCCAGACTCTGGGACCTTCATTTCCAAATTAAATGCAAAATTTACTTTCATCTGAAGAGAGGACTTTGGACCACTGAGCAACGGTCCAGTTCTTTGATTTCCAGTTCTTTGATTTCCATGAGCTGTAAGCCGTAATCATCAAGATTGAAATAAACAAGAAACCAGGCAAGCCTTGTTCAGCCGGCCCGCAATAAAATGTGTTAATCGTGGCTGGCCTCTTGAGAATCAAACCGGGGTCACCCACCTGAAAGGCTGTGTCGTTAACCACTACGCCACAGAGCCGTACATTTACCGGGTGTCAGTATAGCCTCTTCACATTATATAATTTTGTCACACATTATCATCACACCGAGTTTGAATATTTCGTTAGACACCATTAACCATTGTGTTAAACGGAGTAAGTTTACCTCCACCACAAATAGTATCTATGAACTGCATGACTTCTGCCACTGGGCGTTTTAAAAGCTTATTAGCAAGTAATATGTCGCTAGATGCCATTAAGCATTGTGTTAAACTGAGTAATGTTTCTTATTAAGTTTACCTCCACCACAAATAGCATCTATGAACTGTATGGCTTTTGCCACTGGCCGTTTTAACAGCTTATTAGCCATTCGTGAATGACATTGATACAGTAACTACTGTATCAATATAGGTGACGATAACAGACTTTTCCGTCAAGTGAAAAGGCGAGAGAATCATGTAGCCAGCGAAGTTTTTGTCTATCCTGAACAAGTCCTAAGACATAATTCGAAAATCTACCAGAAAAATTCACAATATAACAGTAAACAGTTTCATTTTAGGCTTCCCATAACGTAGCTACTGAAGGTTGTAGCCAGCAAAGTGTTTGTCTATCCTGAACAAATCCTAATATCCACCAGAACTGTTTTATTTTAGGCTTCCTATTACGTAGCTACATATGGTTGTATCCAGCGAAGATTTTGTCTGTCCTGAACCTGAGGCATAATGTGTTTTGACTGTTACGGGAGTCAAATGTGGGACCTGTTGTTCCGGAGCCCGCGTCTCTAACCACTACGCTATTTAACAAGGGGTAGTCAGTCAGCCACTCACTCACTCAGTCAGTAAGAGACATTCGCTCTTCTAGGCCGGCTCCGCTTACGCGGTCCAGCAAAAAGGCGTTCAAAAAAAAGTTTTACTTTATGTGTAATGAATCTAGAATATTATGAAGGTGTCACTTTTTGATTTGAAATATGGAAAAAAATGAACTTTTCCACGATATCAGGGGGTGGGTCAGCTTATCCACTGGCTCATCTTACCCCATTCTCCCCTACATTATACTATTAATTAACCTATTATTAATTTATTATTAATAACAATATTTATAGTTAATGAGCAATGAATGTAGTACCAATTCCCTAGTGTGCGGAAGAGCAGCAGAATGAATGAGTAGCCTGACTGACTTAAATAGATTACCATTTTAGGAAATCATGAAACTGTGGTAGGAGGGATCCCAATGTCAGCTCATGCATCAGTGAGCCAATGCCCACTCGCGTTGCCTGGTTGAACTTGCTGTATTTATTTCTAACAGGAAACACCACGTATGTTTAACCATTTATTAGAGAAAACCATGCAACACACAATGTTTTGGGGTTTGGTTTTGTTACTTTGGGGTAACTCACTGCCATCACATGACTGTGTATATAGATCATTATAAAACAACATAAATATGGAATATTATTAATAACAATATTTGTAGGCAAAGTATGCACAACCTCCCAAAACAGCAGAATCCCTGCCAGACATTAGTACAGCTCCGGAAAAAATTAAGAGACCACTGCACCTTTTTCTTTCCTTTCCAAAACAGTTGAAAAGGAAAGTTTTGAGTGAGGAACAGAAGCTTTCAATTTGCAGTGGTCTCTTAATTTTAACCCGTCTGTTCCTCACTCAAACCCATCCTTTTCGACTTTTTTGGAAAGGAAAGAAAAGGTGCAGTGGTCTCTTCATTTTTTCCGGAGCTGTATATGCATGGCAGTGTGCCATTTAAAATAATGCCCATTGATACAATGTTTAAAGGTGCAACTGTTTAAAAATATACATACATTGCTGCTTGAATGTATTTGAACCCCTAGTGCAAGTATAGATCTTTTTTGTGTTTGCCATGAAATCTTTATTTAAACAGAACCAGTCTTTTTTATCTGACATAACAGTTGGAGTTACCAATTCCATATGTTGATTTAGACAAAATGAAGGGTATAGCAGATTTTCAAACAAAATGAAAAAGGAATTAGTGCAGGTGCAAAATCTATTAGGTAAGTAGAATCAGGTGTGTAAATATTTGGGTACCAAATTAACCAAAGGAGGGATCTTTAGGAAAGAGGAGGGTAGGATTCTGAAAGAGACAAGATACCTGGTCAGTGTGTTACTCATACAGGTGAACACAAACACACCATGCCAAGAGAAAAAGAGATCTCAGAGGACATGTGGGAATGTACAGTGAGAGATCAGTTTGGGGAAGAGTAGCCATCAGTCCACTGTGAAGTAAATAATTTACAAATCAAGATCATTTAACATGATAGCAACTTGGTCTAGAAGTAGACACCCTTTCAAAATATCCCCAAGAGCCACAAGAAAAATAATAAATCAGGTAAATGCCAACCCAAACATAACCTCCATTGCTGCATCTCAGGTTACTGTGCATCCTTAAAAAATAAGAACACTGAACTGAAATGGCATTCATGGGGGGGTTGCTAGGAAGAAGCCTCTGCTGTGAAAAAATAACCAAACTGCCCAATATAACTTTGCCAGAGACCACCTGGACAAATCTGGAAATTTCTGGAAGATTATTCTCTGGACAGTTGAGTCCAAAATTGACCGTTTTGTTCACATTCAAAACCCTTATGTTTGGCGAAAACCCAATGCTGCCTACAACCAAAGAACTTTATCCTCTCAGTCATGCTTGATGGTGGCAATGTCAAGATCTGCGGCTGCTTTCCCTCCTCTGGACCTGGTCGACTGCACATCATGAAGGGAACCATGAATTCTGAGGTATACTAAGTGATTCTTGAACAGGTCAGGTAATCAGTCAAGGAGCTTAAGCTAGGCCGAAAATCCAACAAGACAGTGAGCATTCAAGCAAATCTACCAAAGAATGGCTCCAGAGCAAGATTTGTGTTTTGGATTTTCAAAATCAAAATTCTGACCTTAATCCAATCGAAATGCTGTGGCGGCACCTGAAGTGGGCAGTAAATGCTCAAACCTCACTCAATTGGCTGAGTTCTGTAAAAAGAATAAAAAAATGTCTGAGACTGATTAGTGGTTATAGGAGTTGTAGCAGCGGCAGTGTGAAAGGAATGTGGAGTATTTAACTCCTTACACATCCCACAATGCAATGCTAGCAGAGATGGTGGCTGGAATGAGAACTAACTGTGTCATCGGTTTGCCGGCATCGATAATGAATGATAATGATGATTGCCAGACATGGCCCATGATCGATATCGTAGGTGACAAGTCATAGAATCATAAGGACATCTTTAATCTGAGCAATGCCAATGGTAGCCCCAGCACTGTTTTGGTCAGTTTTAGAATGTTTTAACACCAGTGTGTACATGTTGTTGACCATCACTAAATCTGCAAATATGACATCATGCAAATGATTAACGGTGTATTCTCCGCACCTTGTGAAACTCCAGCGATTGAAAACAAGAATGCTACATTTGAATGACTGTGTAGACCTGAAATATGTATTCTTTTAAGCAGAAGATTATTTGTAATGAAAATCCACATCATTCAACTGAGTAATTTTTAATAAAGTCACTGTCTTATCTTCAATATCACAAAATACTAACATTTTGGTACGCATGCCATTTAGCAGAAGTGTGGTGCAATATGTGACACAAAGAAAATAGGTGTGTAAAGTCACTATAGATTGATCCCAACACGTTCATGATTCTCACAGGGAAAGTGAAATAATAAAGTGATTCTATGATGCTCCGTGCTTATAGAACAAACACTAAAACATACAAGGCTATTCTCTTTGTTGCTTGCGGACTGACGTCTCTTATTAAACACATTGTGGCAAGCGATCGAATGATCAAAAGTATTTTAAGATACAGTTAGATTTGTAAAGAACTCAAATGTAGCAGTTTATTTGGAGCTGGTGGATTTGGTCACGGCCCTCGCGGCAAACTTGGCCAGCTCACCGGATAGCAGCAAACGCACAGCTGGGAAAGCTTTGATATATAGCATTGATAGTGACAGCTTCACACGTTGCGAGTGTAGCACACATTTACCGCCACAGAACTTTTCTATTCCATACAAAGCGGACCATTTGTTGGCTATGTAGATTGTTATTACAAGCAGTTCTGGCCATGTTCACATGTATGACACTGGTAGAAACAATACACACGGTTTGCTGACTACACACTTGACAGTGCACTATCATGGCACTGAGAAAGTAATCATTCGAGCACCATAGTTGATTTAGGCTACTTGCCTGTATAAACAATCATCATAATGGAAAGAGTATACGCTACCATTCAAAAGTATGGGGTCAATTAGAAACGTCCTTGTTTTTGTACATTAAAATACCAAATTGATCAGAAACACAGTGTAAACATTGTTAATGTTGTAAATGACTATTGCAGCTGGAAACGGCTGATTTTTTAATGGAATATCTACATAGGCGTACAGAGGCCCATTATCAGCAACCATCACTCCTATGTTCCAATGGCACATTGTGTTTGCTAATCCAAGTTATAATTTTAAAAGTTTAACTGATCATTAGAAAACCCTTTTGCAATTATGTTAAAAAGCTGAAAACGGTTGTGCTGAATAAAGAAGCAATAAAACTGGCCTTCTTTAGACTAGTTCAGTTTTTTCAGGACCAGCGTTTCTGGGTTTGATTACAGGCTCAAAATGGACAGAAACAAAGTACTTTCGTCTGTGACTTGTCAGTCTATTCTTGTTCTGAGAAAAGAAGGCTATTCCATGCGAGAAGTTGCCAAGAAACTGAAGATCTCATACAACTATGTGTAAAACTCCCTTCACAGAACTGCTTAACCTGGCTCTAACCAGAATAGAAAGAGGAGTGGGAGGCCCTGTTGCACAACTGAGAAAGAGGACAAATATATTAGTGTCTAGTTTGAGAAACACATGCCTCACAGGTCCTCAACTGGCAGCGTCATTAAATAGCACCCACAAAACAACAGTCTGAACGTCAACAGTTTACAGGCGACTGTAGGATGCTGGCCTTCTAGGCAGAGGTCTTCCTCTGTCCATTATTTGTAGATTGGTAAATAACTAGCAGCAAACAGCGAGTTGCACAAAGAAGAAAAAAATACATCGTCAGACTCAAAGTATGCTAGTAAACCCAAATGCCAAAATCAACTTCCAAGACGATATTGCCTCAGCAAAGTCAACAAAAATATATGATATACACACGCAATATTTGGAGAAAGACATTGAAAGAATTTATCTCTGAGACTGTGAACGCGAACGCAGGAGCCGTCATGTGTGTGGTAACGAGAGCTTCTCTGGAAAAATGACAGAAAGAAGAGCTAGCAGCAGGTTCAACATAAGTGGCCTTTTCAGATTACGGATAATTACATAAAATAACCATGATGTAATCGCATCCGGCAAATGCCTCATATACGCAACAATAATGATTTTGTCCAGTCAGTCGTCATATCCCTTTATTACAAATTACGACCAACATATTGGATAAAATGACAAATGTAAAAGTAATATGTTGATGGTACAAATATTGTGGCTTAGGCTATGTGTTAGAAGAGAAATGTTTGCCCCGCTCAAACAATATACAATGACACGAACAAGCAAGTACACAGTCATGCATTATTTTTATTATGTCTTATTATATCGTTATCATATTTTGTCAAGTTAGGGCTAATTTGCAATTTGAGCTCTTGGGATCATTTTTAGCCAATGAACTATGTTTGGGTGAAGGAACATCACTGGGAAAAGCACTGGGACGTGTGCTGATTGATGGTGCAATAACACAGTTTAAGTATAGACTTTACAGGCATTTAGAAGGTAGTTCCAGGTTTTCTATAGAATTAACTTACTTATTTGACGTCTCAGCCTTGATAAAACTGTTCTGGCACAAATGTGATTGCATTATTTAATCTGTATCTGAACAGGTTTTACCAAGCTCCGGTTCAAACCTGTGGGGTTTAATATTACCATGTAAGACTAATTCCATAGACATATCCTTCAAATATACACACCATACCATTGAAAGTAAAAAAATATATATTTTTAAGAACAGCTGATCATTGAGGCTGAAACATGAATCCAATTGGTTTGACGTTTATTTAAAAATTTTTACAGTAAAATAAAAGGAATAAGGGTCCCCTTTATGCTACAAAATGTCAGTGTCAGTGCAGACCAGTGTTGCTGGATGGGAAGTTTTCCCGCCCATTTGTGCTATTTTTATAATGACAATGTGTTTTTAAAAAAAATGGGCTTGGAAACCATATTATATATATGGTTTCCTAGCAAAAATAGGATTTGGGTGGACTTTTAGTGGAGTCTATAGGATTTAGGTTGTGATACTGTGATACTGGCATCCCTTGTGCAGACCATTCTACTGCTCCAGTTCTGATGTTACGCTGATGTTATTCTGGCTAATTAGTAAACATTTAGTAGAATGGTGGGGTTGTTCAACTAACAACCATTTTAGTGTAATGTGGAGAAAGCATGAATATGCTTCTCAAAATGAAACTATAATTAGGTCATTAAGTAATTTCAACTGGTAAATATGTAAATGTTCGTGTTTTTGCCAACTGTAGCGGGATAAGCATGAAAGTATACCTGGCTCAGCATGTACAAAACATCAATGCTTACAGTACTGTTGCCTATATGTAAGCCTCTGTGGAAAGAGTATTGCCAAACGGAAATTGCCATTGGAAAAAAGTATTTTTAGTAGTAAATTTGATTAATGCTAATGAGCTGTTTACCTACGAGATCTGTTTTAGTTATTTTAGCTAGTTATTTTAATTATAGGTGCTTTGGGTGAGCACTTTAGAGCACTTTTGTGCTTGTAATTAGTGCAGCCAGGCCCATAACATCACATGTGCATGATTAATTTTGTGTTTCAAACTAAATAGTTTTAAAAGTGTTTTGTGTTCTAAACATTATTACTATCATATTCTTCCATTTCCAATATATTAGGTAGGGCGGCAGCGGCGGATTAAGGTATGGGCGACATGGGCCGCAGCCCATGGCAGCATCTTGCCGGGGCGGCATTAGGCGCCCACACAAAAATATCAGGATGTGACATCGTTTTTCAAGTGCTCATTTGCACGTCACGTAAATAATATCATGTCACCGTGTGAGACTGCGGTTCAATTAACCTTGTCGGAGTAGGCACCCTGATTCTAGTTTGTGAGCTAAGCAGATTATTGCCTGGGAAGGTCTCCCACCCAGAAGTACGAGATGGGAAGGGCTCCCCACTTAAAGCCTGGTATAGGGGGAGCGGGGGAAATCTATCAAATAGTACACCTCTAACTTTGCACGGTAGGCCTACTAATGCAATTTGTGAAATCAGTCACACAACGAAATACTACCAAATGAACCACAATTAATTCATAATACTGTAAATATATAGTTTTACAGACATATTGCTGCATTTTTTCTGGTTTGTGCGAAATCGTTAACATAATAAGAATAACATAATGCCAGTCTGCACACCACCAAGGTGAATTGGCTTTGTCTTGACTCTTAGTTGACAGTGCTGAGGGATGGGTAATGTATTGATGTTCGAGTACCAAATCAACACAAATGGATAAGAAAAGGTATAAGCCATCAGGTGCCCAGTTTTGGAAAAAAGAGGAAATGAGAAACACACAAAAGATAAAGGTATGCAGCTATGTCATCTCATTATGAGTATAATATTATGCATGCAATGAAATAGGCTAGTATAACACTTATGTTTGTCAGCCTTTGTTGCTTGCTACATTATTACACACAAGGCGACGATATTCAGTTTTCTGTCCAACTAGCTTACATAACATTGGATATAATTTCACACAGGTTTATCATGAGTGTGTAGCCTGCAGCAAAATGATTACAACCAAACTAGCACATTATTGACTTGGTTAACTTTCAATGAGGTAACAAAGGTTTTCTGTGATTGTATTGACTAGGTCCTTAGCTCAGTAAGGGGAATTTACAATGCTGTAGGCTTACTTAAAATACGCCTATATTATGCTGATATTTTTGTATCTTTTGTGATATATTGACTCTTTTGTGTGTCTTATGCCTAGAATTAGCCAAGGAGGTTGTATGGTTCATTTGGTTTCTATTCTGAAAGTTTGATAAATTGTGCATAATGACATGTATATTTAATTGTGCAACAAATGTATTTAGGTTGTCAGACTCATATTCTGTATTTCAATATACATTCAGTGGCACTTCTGAAAGATTCTGGAGCACCCTCTGGCACTGGCCAGGATGAGGAGCCATCTAGGCTTTGTGAAATGTAGTTTTATATGTGTGTTTTTTGTTAGCAATAGGGGAATAGTTTAAAAAATTGATTATCTTTTTTATTTGTATTTATATACTACAGTTGTTTCTAATTGTTTTTGCTACTTCTTTTTGATATTTATTATTCTAATAGATGCTAATGTTTTAAAGACTACAAACTGGAGAGGACTCCTTAATCTTTTTAAGAAACCAATTAAATGAGACAGTTGGACAGTTTAATTCTGACTGCATGATTGCTAAATGTGTCTTCTCTCCCTCTCTTTTTCTCACCCTGAGGAAAGTTTTAATTTGGACCATCTGCTGTAGTTGGCTGAATACATTCTTGCATCATCTTCCTGTGTGGACTAAACTGGGTCTGTAGCAGCATTACTTTCACACAAATTATTGTTTACATTTTACCCAATTGCATGGCAATTGTGTAGTTACTAACTTGTGCTACTTTTTTCCCCCACTGCTTACAACACAAATAAGTCAAACCAATGTGTTGCAGGAAAGTTATTGAGAGTGTGATTCTGTGTA
Source organism: Esox masquinongy (assembly GCA_016801175.1). Taxonomy (NCBI): domain Eukaryota; kingdom Metazoa; phylum Chordata; class Actinopteri; order Esociformes; family Esocidae; genus Esox; species Esox masquinongy. Next base: position 73,267 of record JACXGI010001055.1, on the reverse strand, counting down.
GCTTCTTTTAACTTATTACCAATCTGTCTGTTTCTTGAGAGTTCATACAGGACTGTATCATCCGCACACATCTGCATGACAACTATTTGGCAAACAAGTGCAAGATCATTGATATAGATGGATAAATAAAAAGGGCCTAATATTGACTCTTGCAAAACCCCAATGATATAGTAGAGACAGTCCGACTCATTGAGCCATGGTTAAGAGGTTTTACATTTCATTTTATTTTCGGATTTTCTTGTTAACAACAATTTTTACCTTGTCAGTAGCTGATACAAATTTGCTGAATCTAGACTCTGGGTCTTTGACACATACTGAACATCTGCATGTGGGAGTATTATACGTGCGAACATTCATTGAGCAACCAATTTTCATCTACTCTTTTGCATATTTAATCAGGGTTTTTGAAACTTTATTCAAAGCACCCACAATGTCTGCTGGACACTGACAAATCCAATCCCAAATTTTTAGGGTTGTACTAACTAGAATGTTTTCCATGTAGTCAAATCACTAAATGCTGGTTCCTTCAATCAAAAGTTTATTTTTTGGCCGACACAAATGGAACATGAAATAGTAGTAGCTGTGATGGGTTTTCCCTGAGCTGACAATTTGTAGACAATTCATTCCCTGCCAATTATTTTGACATACAGTACCAGTCAAAATTTTGGATACACTTACCCATCCAAACTTGAATGGTTAAATGCGTCCAAAACTTTGACTGGTACTGTATTTCTTTGACATCAGTAATCTTGACTTATTTTCCAGTTATCTTATGAAAAGAAAACCTATTTGATTACCTCTCTCATATTAAGAACCATTTTTAATAACATTAAAATAAAAGCTTTAGTTATTATTTACCGTATGTGCGTGAATGCATTGCATACATTGGATGAACGTATATTTTTATAACCCTAATTTAGAAAAAGATGGTCAATCTGAGAACAAAATAGCAATTCTGTAGACCATAAAATAGCGGAAAAACACTCCTTGTAATCCCCCCAATCAGCGGAGAGCACAGCATAACTCCAAAAAGGCTGAAGAACCCACAATAACATCATAAAAGAAGAAAGCCAACCCAATCACTGTGAACAGATGCCTGAACTCTACAGTGTCAGGGGGCCACGGTTTCAACATCAGACACTGGTACAGCCAATACCATTCTCCTTGACAATAACCAACAGAAGGGAGAGAAGAAACAAACTTCAGGCCTGCAGCAGGAAGATTCACCGACAACAACCCTGTGCATGAACAGGGAAACAGAATGTACGTAACAAGTAGCACTATCGAATACCAGTATATAAACAGAAAAAGAATGCCTGCATAACCAAACATAAAAGCATGAGAAATAAAAGAATTCCAGTTTATAAACCACAGCTTATACGCAGATTTTGAAAACATTTTCAACCATAGCGGTTAATACATGGATGTGGCTTTTAAAACTATTTCCACCGGCAAACTTTTTCACAGAAAATTGCTTGACAACATAGAGGTCTGAGAAACACATGAAGGAAATTTGATGCAATTGGCGTTACAGGTTTTTCATACGCACAGGCAAAGACCATGGTGTGGTGCCTGGAGACGTGGGTATACTGAGAGTGTGATTCTGAATCTTCTGTTCTCCCCCTTTGTAGTATATTAATATTAGACTGGATTGCATGCGCCACTTGGTGGTAGTTTTGGGTACTGTAATGTGATGACGTAGTTCTTGTAGGTTAATCTGTATGATACCACAAAAGAGTGCGACTGAATAAAAGAGATACCAGCATCCAGTACAGCCTCGTGTCAAAGTTCTTTTTACTATAAAGCTAAGATATTACAGTGGCGACAAGGATGGGATACTAAAAAAATAAAATAAAGTTTCACCCTAGTCAGGATTTAAGTTGCAGTCGCCAGAAATAAAAAGAAAACGGTCATTTTGAGACTGGGATTAGCAACAAAAGAAGCTAGCAGTACAGAATGGCGATGTTTCAGATTGGAGCAATTTCTGAATTTAAAGAGGGATCAGAAGATTTTGAATCTTACTTGGAACGACTGGAACAATGGATGTTTGCTAATGATTTGGAAGAAGATAGAAAGGTTAGTGTATTTCTTTGAGTTATTGGACCCGAAGCTTACAGACTACCAAAGAATCTGACGGTACCAGTAAAGCCTAGCACGCTAACATATAAGGAGCTTAGTGAAACATTAGTAAATCACTATAAACCGAAACCACTCGTCATTGCAGAAAGATTTCATTTAAAAAAAAGGATCCAACAAGAGGGTGAATCGGTAGCTGACTACATTGTGGCACTAAAACAGCTGTCTGCTCACTGCCAATATGGAAATCATCTAAATGAGGCATTAAGAGACCAATTTGTAAGTGGCAATACAGAGAAAATTGTTGTCTGAACGTGACCTAACGTTTCATGGTGCTTGCGAGACTGCACAGTCAATGGAGATGGCGTCTAGAAATACACGAGTTTGCAGGACAACTGAAAGATACAGCAACCGTAAATAAAGTGATAAAAACCAAAAGGATTGGTTTTTACTCAGGAAGTGGAAAGAATAGAGAGCAAAAGAAAAGTGATGACATGAAGGATCTACAGAACTGTTACAGATGTGGTGGAAAACACCTACTCATGTATGCAAATTCAAACAGGAAAAATTTTACCAGTGTTCTAAAGTAGGACATATTGCAAGGATGTGTAGGAATAGAAAAACACAATACCAAACCCAGTATGTGGAGGGTGAAGCAAAACAAGAGGAAAAGGAGTCTGAAAATGAACTTTTTGGGGTGTACACAGTATCAGATGGAAAAAATGGTGTTTCTGTTAATGTTAAGCTAGAGGACAAGGTAGTCAGTATGCAGGTAGATAGAGGAGCTGCTGTGACACTAGTGTCTGAGATGGTTTATAAGCGAGATCTCTGTCATCTATCCCTGGAGAAAAGCAACAAGCGGCTGTCCACCTTCTCTGGAGAAAAAATACCCATAACAGGGCAAGTGACTGTAAATGCACAATATGAACAGCAAAGAGCAAGGCTACCTTTAGTGATTGTAAAAGGGAATCGACCCGCACTCCTGGGGCGAAACTGGTCGAACAAAATCAAATTGCACTGGCAAAGCATTTTCTCAGTCGTCACAGCGGGAGGTTCTACAAATGCTGATGTTGAGGCGGTTTTGCAGCGACATAAGGCTGTATTCGATGAGGGCCCCAGCACAATTTGTGAGTCTACAGCTAGCATTAAACTAAAGCCAGATGCTAAGCCAATATTCCAGAAAGCCAGACCCATGCCTTACGCTTTAAAAGACAAAGTTGACAAGGAATTGGACAGACTGGAAGGCACAGGCATTATTTCGAAAACAGACAGAAGTAAATGGGCAGCACCAATTGTGGTGGTTCCCAAAGCTGACGAGTCAATTTGGATTTGTGGGGACTACAAAGTTACAATTAACCAAAGCGTGGAAGAGGAAACATACCCCCTGCCAAATACAGAGGACTTGTTCGGAAAATTGGCTGGAGGCACACTGTTAACAAAGTTGGATCTATCACATGCTTACCAACAACTGCAACTGGACAAAGACTCAGAGAAGTACTTAACTGTGAACACACACAGTGATCTTTACATGTATCACCGTCTCTCTTACGGGGTGTCCAGTGCTCAGGCTATTTTCCAAGGTGTGATGGACCAAATCTTACAGGGTCTTGACCATGTGACCTGTTTTCTAGACGACATCCTGATAACAGCAAGTTCAAGAGAGGAACACTTGTTAAAGTTAGACGAAGTCCTGAGCCGTCTGGAAAGGTATGGTGTTCGAGTGAAACGGGCCAAGAGTGCAAAAAGGCAACTTTTGCAGAGCCCAGCAGTGGTACACTATGACACAAAGAAACCGGTGAGGCTTGCCTGTGACGCATCTCCTTATGGAATAGAAGCGGTCATATCACACATTATGGAAAACGGTGAGGAAAAGCCAATAGCGTTTGCTTCAAGGACTCTAACTGGGGCAGAAAGAAATTGCGCTCAGATTGAGAAGGAAGCACTAGCGATAATTCCATAAATATCTACAATATGTATGGAAGGAAATTCATGCTCACCACAGATCACAAGCCACTCTTGGCAATCCTCGGTCTTGGCAATCCTCGGTCAGCTATCCCCACACTGGCAGCATTGAGGATGCAGCGATGGGCATTAATCCTAATGGCTTACACCTATGAAATTGAGTATCATAAATCTACAGATAACGCCAATGCAGATGCACTCTCCCGGTTGCCGAGGTCAGACAACACAGCAGAAGAAAACAACATCTACTTCTCCCTTGTGGATGAGTTACCAGCGCAAGCCAGTGACATTGCACAGAGCACCCACAAAAACCAAATTCTCAGCAGAGTTCGAGAGTTCACATTGAATGGATGGCCAAGCTACATTGAAGATGAAGCCCTACGACCATTTTACAACTGAAGAACAGAGCTGTCTGAAGAACAGGGATGCGTCCTTTGGGGACTGAGAGTTATCATTCCGATGGATCACAGAGAGAAACTACCAAGGGATTTACATCAAGGACACCCAGGCATCTGCCGTATAATGGCTTTTGCGAGAAGCTATGTCTGGTGGCTGAATTTAGATAGACATCGAGAAAACGGTTCAGAACTGTGGAGCTTGTCAAGCCGTAAGGACACTACCAGCATTAGCACCTCTGCATTGTTGGCAATGGCCTACCCGTGTCTGGCAGAGGATACACATTGACTTTGCTGAGAAAAACAAACAGTTCTTCCTGGTACTCGTTGACAGTCATTCAAAATGGTTGGAGGTCATTCCGCTTAACACCACTACGTCGGTTAAAACCATCGAAGTGCTGCGAAACCTGTTTGCTTCTTATAGACTACCTGAAGAAGTAATTTGAGACAATGGGCCACAATTTACATCGGTGGAGTTTAAAAGCTTTTTGAGGAACAACAGCATCAAACAGACGCTTGTACCAGTGTACCATCCTGCGTCCAACGGCGCAGCGGAAAGGTCAGTGCAGACAGTCAAACAGGCGCTGATGAAGGAGAATCTCAGAAAAAAACCACAACGCTACAACATCGACTTGCAAACTTTCTACTGATGTACAGAAGCACACCACACACCGTGACAGGCTGTACACCAGCAGAGCTTTTCCTAAAACGGCAGTTTAGTGTACTCAAGCCTAATCTAGCTAGAAGCGTCGAAAATAAACAGCAAAAACAAAAGACTTAAAAAAATAAAAAATAAATAACATAACAGAGCCTGCTCCACACTGAGGAGTCTAGCAGAAGGTGACACAGTGCGTGTCAGGAATTTTCGTGAGGGGTTAGAAAAGTGGAACCAAGCCATAGTAATCAAGTGCCTTGGGCCTGTGACTTATCTGATTCATGATGAGTTGAGACAGCGCACAGTGCACATCGATCACCTGTTGATTTCTAGTGAGAAGGTCTTGGACTACCAGAGTTAAGATCAAACAAAAGATGTGGAAATGACATCAACACACAACAGAGTACCCACTGGAACTTCAAGTACACAGGCACTGGGAACGCCAGCAGAGACCATCTACCCTTCACTCCAAGGTAAAGACAACCCTACTACTCCTGTGCAACGTGCTGCAGTATCTCCAATGCAGGAACCTGTACTGTGCAGAAACCCTGAAAGAGTGCGCATTCCACCTAAAAGACTGAACTTGTAGGTGAACAGGATAGCTGATACTCAAGTCTAAACAAAGGCAGAATACTTCCTTCAACCTGTGTTTTAAGGCTAGAGTAGTCTACCTCTGCCTTGTTTAGTTAAGACCTCACGAACAATTGATTTCCTGTAAAAAAAAATATATATATATAGTAGATAGAAATACTTCACTGGGCTATTATATATCTTGTTGTCGATTTGGACCGGTACTTGGAAACAACAATAAACAAAAGGGGGGGTGGGGGACAACAAGTGGTCTTTATGTAAAAGGGGAGGAGTGTAGTATATTGATATTAGTTACTTGATTGCATGCGCCACTTGGTGGTAGTTTTGGGTACTGTAATGTGATGACGTAGTTCTTGTAGGTCTATCTGTACGACACCACAAAAGAGTGCGACTGAATAAATGAGTTACCAGCATCCAGTACAGCCTTGTGTCGAAGTTCTTTTTACTATGAAGCTAAGATATTACACCCTTGTTCTTACATTTCTTACAAACTGATATTTCCAACCATGTGAATTAAACTGCAAGAACAATAACACGTGTGCAATACACATTTTCCAATGGCTAATTACATTTTGGAAATTTCATGTTTCCATAATGTGCACAACGCTGCACTCAAAAAAATTATTAATAGGCCTAATTGTAAGCAATATTAACATTGTAAGTGAAATATTATGATGTCCATTAGCCTTATTTGATATGGTGATATGTTTAGGCTACTATAGGTTAATGAGGCAATAACCGTGATTGGACTAAAGGGCATTTTGTTGAATGAAATGGCTCACCGTTTTCGTCGTTTTGACAATAACTATACAAAATCATTATTCAAATTATGTGGATGTGACTTAAACTGAAAGATATTATAGTATATCATCACGTGATTGATGACGTCCGAAGCTTTGTTTGACCAAGTTCTTTTCAAACCGGAATGCAATACCCCACAGTGTACAAATGACCAAATAACTAATCAACCCATCTAATACTGTGGCACAACCGTAGCCTAATATTCCAGACTGCTGTTTACATGGTCACGGGTTCGATTCTTCCTGTTGCGGGTTATACAATTTTGTTGAATGCAAAGTCAGCCTTTCTTCCTCCTTAAATTTCTGTTTTATTGAGGTTACCCTTTTAAATAAGTTTCATTATTCATTCATCCTTACCATTACTTCAAATACACCGCTCTGGGCAAAATACAATACATCTAAATCAAACATGTCATATTACATTTTGTCCAGCGGGTGTCCCTGCGGTACACTGTGTTGGAAAGTTTCTAGCAATTAAGCATTTTTTCGAAACAAGCCTCAATGGTAACTGTAACACTAAGAGTGAAACACTGGGAGTCGTGGGATTGAACGCTTCAGCAGACTCCTAGCATAACTGGCTAAAGAATTACTACAAATGTTTGGGAGTGACATTTAAAGACAATTTCAATGCTTTCTGTAAGCATTGTTCATTTTACAAGTCAAATGGTATCCACCGATCATCTGGGTGCCTGGATTTTATTGGGAACATTCTAAGAGTATGCTGTGAATTTTTATCTGAATGTTCAAACTTAGGGTACATTTCTTAAATGTTTCCATAAGGTTCTTTGGATTTTCCAAAACCTTTATTTTCCTTATGCTTCTAAAGTTACATGATGGTATATGGACAAGAACATAGGCTAATAATTAGGATTAATCATTATTTTTTTATTCTGAATACAAACATTAGTTGCACTCAGGGAAATTTGGCTGGTGAGTTCACAATTTGTCATTTGACTTGGTTACCGTCGTGAGGTGGTCATTCAGTAAATCAAATATATTGCAATACATTTCAAATTACTCAAACATGATTCCCAATGTTGTGACAACAGTACTGAAAAGACAGTGAAGGAACGATAAATTTCAATTTTATTTTTATTTACATATTCAATGATTCTGCAGTATTTAGTATAAGCCATTCATAACTGTCCTCTCCTAGCCTGTGTGTCTGGTCATGTTGTTTTATCAGAATGTTTGTTACAACTGTTTATCTCTGGTCTGACTACAGAACCTAGGGTCATGCCTTAATCCCCCTATGCTGAACCCATGAGTAGATCACTCTGTTTTACAATATGGTGTCAGGAGGCATAGATTGGAATGTGTCCCTAGATGATAAAGGGATCTATTTTGCAGGACTAGTCTTGGTATCTTCATGTTAGTAAACCAACCCCCACACCTTTAGTTTGGGGATATAAACCAGAGCAGAGTTTGGGGAAGGTCTCTTGCATTTTCCTCACTCCTGCCTGCATCTTCAATCGCCGGAGAACATTTATCTTTGAAACTTGTACTGTAATTGTAATACTCTTTATTAAATTCATTGGTTACATTAATTAATTGACTATTTGGAATTATAAATCCAGTTCCTTCAATAGCAAGATAAATATCAGACTTATTTGTTTCTTTTCATCAAAACAAAAATGTTAGAAACTACTGCCACAGCTATAGCTGGAAGCCAAAGATGGTAGCTGGAACTAGCTAAGCTAGCTAGTTAGCTTATACTAATTAAAACAAAAACTCATACACAACACAGAAAAATTAATATATTACCCCTCTAACAAGTTCATATAAATATTTATTCTAGTTTTAGTATTTGTTTAACTTACTACCTGTAAACGTTCTACGTCCCCATTTCCAAAAAAGTTGGGACGCTGTGTAAAATGCAAATAAAAACAGAATGCAATGATGTGCAAATCATTTATACCGTATTTTCAATAGAAAATAGTACAAAGACAACATACCGAGACATTTTATTATTTCTTAAAAAATACATGCCCACTTTGAATTTGATGCCAGCAACACGATTAAGTTTGGGACAGGGGCAACAAAAGACTGGAAACGTTGTGTAATGCTAAAAAACTAAACAACACAACAAATTAGGTCAATTGGCAACAGGTCAGTAACATGATTGGGTATTAAAAGAAAATTCCAGAGAGGATGGGTCTGTCAGAAGTGAGGCAAATAGTGCAACAATTTAAGAGTAAAATTACTCAACATAATTGCAAAGAGTTTGTGGATCTCATCATCTATGGTGCATAATATCATTAAAAGATTCAGAGAATCCGGAGAAATCTCTGTATGCTAGGGACAAGGCCGAAAACCAATATTGGATGGCCGCGATCTTCAGGACCTCTGGCAGCACTGCATTAAAAACAGACAATTCTGTAGTAGAAACCACCGCATGGGCTCAGGAACACTTCCAAAAACCATTGTCTGTGAACACAGTACATCACTGCGTCCACAAATGTAAGTTAAAACTACCATGCAAAGAAGAAACCATATATAAATAAGAACCAGAATCACCACCGCCTTCTCTGGGCCCGAGCTTATTTAAGATGGACTGAGGCGAAATGGAAAACTGTCCTGTGGTTTGACAAATCAAAATTTGAAATAATTTTTGGGAATCATGGATGCCACGTCCTCCAGACTAAAGAGGAGAGAGACCATCCATGATGGTATGGGGGTACATTAGTGTACATGGCATGGGTAACTTGCACATCTGTGAAGGTAACTTGCACCATTAATGCTGTACAAAATTTACAGGTTTTGGAGCAACATAAGCTGCCATCCAGACAACGTCTTTTTCGGGGAAGGCTTTGCTTATTTCAGCAAGACAATTCCACACCACATTCTGCATGCATTACAACAACATTGTTCCGTAATAAAATAATATGGGTGCTAAACTGGCCTGCCTGCAGTCCAGATCTATCACCCATTGAAAACATTTGAGGCATTATGAAACGAAAAATACAACAAAGGAGACCCCGAACTGTTGAGCAGCTGAAATCCTATATCAAGCAAGAATGGGAATACATTTTACTTTCAAAACTACAGCAATTGCTCTCCTCAGGTCCTAAACATTTATAGAGTATTGTTAAAAGAAGAGGTGGTGCAACACTGTGCTAATCATACCCCTGTCCCAACTTTTTTGAAATGTGTTGCTGGCATCAAATTCAAAATAGGCATGTATTTTTCCAAAAACAACCTTCCTCAGTTTCAACATTTGATATGTTGTCTTTGTACTATTTTCAGTTAAACATATGGATTAATAATTTGCACATCATTGCATTCTGTTTTATTAATATTTTATGCAGCGTCCCAACTTTTTGGAAACAGGGTTGTAGTAATAGCAACTAACTAAACTGCCTGCCAGATTTTTAAAATTAATATTTAGTTACTTAGGAAATTAGGTGCACTTATCTCTAAATATATTTCCTCATTCCCTTTTAGAGCAATTTTACTGACACAGAGTAATCAATGGATTTAACGGTCCTGGAATGTTTTCAGAATGTTAATTTACTCATAACCAAATTGAAACCACAGGGAAACGTTACATAAAAGCTCTTAAATTCAGTCAAAAAGAATGTTATTTCAGTAGGTAATATGAATGTTTTTAAACCTTATCCAAATAGCAACATTCCCTAAAGGTTCTCTTTGGGATTATATTAAAATACCTTATCACAATGTTCTTTCTTTCATTTTAAGAATGAAGGGATAATCTTTAGGGAACTTTACAGCAATGTTCTGTGCTGGGTGGGAAGTGACCCTTCCATATATCCATAATTTTAAGGAAACCCATGCTTAATTTTTAAATCTCAAGATGCTGAAACAAACAATAAATCTGAAAGTGGTTAACCTCAGAGGTTACAGAACATATGATATTTGTTTTTACAATAATGCATCAAATTTGCGGGCTGGCATAGAGGAGCAAAATCTGTGATACGCACTGCCGACTGCCGCTGTCAGATATGAAAACCTGTTCTCAACTAAATGCAATTTGGTGCTCTCCTCTGTAGTTGCCAAAAAACTATTATTATTCTCAGTATTGCTTTGAACACCTACCAGTAAAAATCCAAAGACATTTGGGCATAACAGCCCCAAACTCTTATTCATTAATAAGCCTATCCAAAATAGACAATAACATTGCAGTCATTACACTACACAGGACTTGTGGAAGAATAATGTATTGCGAACTGAACTTGGACAACAATACATTTTTGCCCAATAAATTTAATAAAGACCATTATTAGTATCTGGCAAAGTCAAAGTTTCTGTACTCATTTTATCTGAGTACTCAGCACATTTCTAGTCTGAATACTTATGTACATGAGATATTTTAGGAAGGGGTTCTAAATAAATTGGCACAATTAAAAAAATATATATTTTAGTTTTATTATGGGGTATTGTGTGAAAAATAAATGTAATAAATTGTCGTTAACACAATAAAATGTGGATCAAGGGGTCTGAAAAGGCACTTTATTGTCTGGGTTGTGACTGGCGACAGATCCTGTGAGCTAACTTTCTTGCTCTGGACAGAACAAATTGTTTACCTTGCCCAGGGATTCAGTATAGCAACCTGTCACTTGTCTGCTGCTTTTGTAAGCCTAAATTTAATTCAATGATAATTTGCTATATTTTGAGTAAGGTTTTCATTCCATTAATCATGTGAAGACAAATTGTATGGTCTGTCTCTCCTGCAGAAGAAATACTGACCTTCAATATCGTTTATGTTGTTACGTGCGTTTCTTACAAATCACCCACACTGCCTAAATGAAAGCAGACAAGTGGAACTCCTTGTAAAGAAAAACACCGGAAAATCTTTTATTTTCTTGTTAGGGTCTGGGTGGTGGACCACAAACAACATTTTTCCATGGTCATGTTGTCGATGATAGTAGATGTAAATGGAAACTTTGGCATCCTCTTTGGCTAGTCCATCTCAATTCAGTGTGAAAGTGTGAAAAATATGTTTTGGCAACATTGTCCATCTTAATTATACATTTTAAAATTCTCCTACATTTGTTTTATTCTTAAACATATCCAAATGCCACATAGTTTAACAAAGGTTCAGTGTGGTTAAAATGGTATCAAAAATGCCCTGACAGTATCTTTCATTTTTAATAGGACAAAGGTAACAGTAAAAATTGCCTTATGAATTAGTCAGTTACCCCATGGAGCTACTGTGTAAGTTGATGTCACAACCTATTGGCTCCATGAAAATTGCAGATGGGAGTTATATGTGGGGGAGTGTGTTTCCTACCACTGCCGATGATGATAAATGGAGAAAATAATTACATCAGAGCAGGACAATAACTAGAAAGAAAAAAATGCATTTTAATGAAGTGTGAAAAAATAGATCAAAGCTGCTTTGGGAACTATTGATATGTGCTGTCTGTCAGTGTGGAAACATGAAAAAGATAGTAAACATGACCAAGGATGATGTCAAGTTATTGAAATATTTGAAACAGATTTCCTTGGATGATGCTCATTGTATGTGTGGTGCAACTAGTGATTTGGTCAAATACTTTTTCATTTGAATTTTTACCCTGTTTAACTCACCAATTTTGTGATGTGAATAAGGATCTGCCAGTACAAAGCATTTGGACAGCGGCATGGATTACCAATCGAGCTACACAGGACCAATCGTGTAAGCTAGAGCAAGTGTGACCCAGCATTTACAGTTATTCTCAATCACTTTGGCTCAATTCTGGAATGATAATTATTTTTTTCAAAACAATAAGTTAAAATCTCTGAACAATTTGATTCTTGCTCACACCAGATTAGAATTTCTTATTAATTTAAGAAAACTACACGTTTTGGCACGCGTGCAAAAGAGAAAGTTAAAATTGTCTACAACAGACACAATACCAACATGCACATGGCTTGCTGATCAAAACCAATGACTTGATTCCAAGAGAAATTGTCATACTCTCCAGAACCTCTAAACATTCTTTCATCGTGAGCCATCACATGCAAAATGATCCATTCACTTATCAAAATCTGTCAGACATACAAGTATATTCCATAAATATCTCTGTCAGGGAATGTTAGCAATGTCTGCTAAATTACCTGCCAGGAGACATAGTAATGGAATAGGAATCGCAAGGAGATTTTTCCCACGGTGCATCACAAGGGAAAACATCAAATGTGATGTTGATGAAAATCACCTTGCTAGACCAACAAAAGCGACAGAATGTCCACCAAGAAGACTGGAACTTGTAATGTTATGTACCGCGAGGAGATAAAATTCATTGTTTTATATAGAACTACCACAAGTTTTTTCAATGTCGTTTTTTTGTTTTCATGGATGTCATTTTGTGGCAAATTATCAGCTCATTATCTATTACATTATATGTAAGAAATATGTAAAAATTTACATGCAAATATGAATTTTCTGTTTACATGTAACACAATTTACTGTACTGTATACATACAAATGTGCATATCCTTTTTCTGTGTACTACAGTATTTTCCCAGTAAACTTTTACCTACTGTTGAAACTGGTATCTATAAAAGCTCAGTGTGATACACAATAGCATTCAGCTAGGCCAAACTGATATTCTTGTGTAGTACAGTGAGCAGTCAGTGTCAACAAGAAAGTAGGCCAAAACTGAAATTTCTATATAACAAACATTTCCAGATTTGACTGCCATGGTGAAAAAAACATCTAAACATCTTGACCAGTACGACTCACACAATGACAGAAAAAAACTTTATTTTGGTGGCGCTGGCCAATTTCCTAACACAATAGCTAGGTTCTGAAGCATTTCCTTGTTTTGGGTGTGTTACTACATTTTGCTGACCTGCCATAGAGTTGTGATGTCCCATGAAACAGCTGTGACGATTGCACTTACAGTTGAGGGAATGTTAAGACTGTTTCAAAAAACGAGCCAAAGCGATTGAGAAAAACTGTAAAAGCAGGGATTCGAAGGAACAATATGGTGTTTTCTGTAACATCAACTCACTTTGTGAGATCAGAACTGTGTTATCATTTTCAACATGAGAATGTATGCTTTTTGGTTTAACATGCTTTGCTGCTCTTATACTATGCCTCTGAAAGATATTCACCCTCTTGGACTTTGATTGTGTTACAACATGACATTAAAACAAATTGAACTTGTTTTTGCCAATGATCAACACAAAAAGTGCATACTGTCAAAGTGAAAAATAAAATCTGCTAATTGTTCTAAATTAATTGCACATTTAAAATGACACTCAGCTTGCATCCTGAATGCCTTTACTATCACAATCTGGCTCCACGCTGTGATAAACATTGGGAGACCACACGTTGGCTCTTAAAGATCAACAAAATATAATTTATTAAATGTACATACAACGGAATGAAGGGTTGGGTGTGGAAATCAGTACATCAGTGGAGTGAGTGTTTGTGTGAGAAATATTCAAGTAGTATGTTGTAGGGCAGGGCTGCTCAATCCTGGAGATCTACCATCCGGTAGGTTTTCTCTCCTGTTGTAGGGTATAAGAAATCCATAAGGCCAAAGGTTTCACTGAAGGCCCAGCTTTCATAGCCAGCCACCCAGGTCTTCAACTGTTGTTGCCCATCTTCCTAATGGTCATCCCGGCCCTGCCCACACGTTCCAGTAAAAAAACAAAGGAAAAACACAAGCAGGGCGGAAGGGCCATCACAGCTAGACATTATGAGTTAATTCATATCAGCATTAACTTTCAGATTTCACAGAAGTTCAAAAGCTTTGACCGCATGCAATTCCTGGCATTTTTAAACAGACTCATTTAATCACGTAGAACCAATTATTGCTGTCGACGACGTTCCTTTAAGTAACTGCAATGGCCGCAGATGGTCTTATTTCTTTTAACAATAATATTTGTGAAAATACCACAATTTACTTAACAACCACTAACTGTATTCGCGTGGAAAAAGTATTACTTTTTAAAGATTTATTTATTTCATCACTCATAAGTGACAGGGCCAGTGGCCACAACTTTTGACTTTAGAAGAGAATATTTCAATGTTTGGTAATAGGCTAGATTTGGAAACTTCCTTGCTCTTTGAAAGTGTTAATGATGTCGAGGTGAGTAACCTAAATAAACAGCATATATTTAAATGTTTTCCATGTTTGAGGCTGTGAAATATTGGTAGGCTAATATCCATTAGATGACAACAGCAACCCTTTCATAATCACTTAAGTGAGAAGCCTACGTCAGCTTTGGAGCTTGAATGATTGCTCAGTGTTGTAATGTTAAGATTCAGCTGTACAGTCGGCTAACTAGTTGAATGTTTTCACGTTTTCCTTCTGATATAATTTATATTTGGAATCTCTCCCACCTGATTGCCATAGCTGGTATCTAGCCAGCTAACTGTCCAGGAGGGTCTATCAGACTACCTAGGAAAATTGTGTGGCCGCAAATGTGTGCTTCGCTTGTGAAGAGACAAGCTGTCACTTTAACTAGCCATAAGTGAAGGCAGTAAAATTTGGTGGAGGAGGGATAATGGTCTGGGGCTGTTTTTAAGGGTTTGTGCTAGGCCTCTTAGTTCCAGTGAAGGGTGATCTTAATGCTACAGGACACAAAGACAAAATGGGGTCCATGAAGACATGGTTTGATGAGGTTGGTGTGGAGGAACTCGAGCAGCCAGCACAGAGTCCTGACTTTGTTTGAGAAGACCTGTTTTTATGACACATATCATTGCTAACATTAGTAATTAGTACATAAAGTACAACCTCATTTCCCAAAAAGTTGGGACGCTGCGTAAAATGCAAATGAAAACAGATCGCACTTATCCCTATATTTAATTGAAAATAGTACAAAGACAACATATCAAATGTTGAAACAGAGAAATGTTATTGTTTTTGGAAAAACACTTGCCCATTTTGAATTTGATTCCAGTAACAGGTTTCAAAAACTTGGGGACAGACGCATGTTTACCACTGTGTTGCATCACTTTTTTGTTTAACAATACTCTGTAAGCATTTGGGAACTGAGGAAACCAATTGCAGTGTTTTGAAGATGAAATGTCTTCCCATTCTTGTTTGTTGTAGGATCTCAGCTGCTCAACAGTTGTTGCGCCAAATGTTGTCAATGGGTGACAAGTCTGGACGGCAGGCAGGTCAGTATAGCACACATACTTTTACTACAGAGCCATGCTGTTGTATTATGTGCAGAATGTGGTTTGGCATTGTCTTGCTGAAAGAAGCAAGGCCTTCCCTGAAAAATACATTGTCTGGATGGCAGCATGTTGCTCCAAAACCTCTATACACAGTGAATATAAAAAGTCTACACACCACTGTTAAAATGCCAGGTTCTTGTGATGTAAAAGAATGAGACGAAGATAAATCATGTCAGAACTTTTTCCACCTTTAATGTGACCTATAATGTGAACAATTCAATTGAAAAACAAACTGAAATCTTCGAGAGGGAAAAATGAAAAATAAAAACCTTACAATAACCTGGTTGCATAAGTGTGCACACCCTCTTATAACTGGGGATGTGGCTGTGTTCAGAATTAACCAAACACATTCAAACTCATGTAAAATAGAAGTCTTTACACACCTGCCATCATTTAAAGTGACTCTGATTAATCACAAATAAAATTCAGCTGTTCTAGTAGGATTTTCCTGACATTTTCTTAGTTGCATCTCAGACCAAAAGCCATGGTCCGCAGAGAGCTTCCAAAGAATCAGCGGGATCTCATTGTTGAAAGATATCAGTCAGGGGAAGGGTACAAAAGAATTTCCAAAGCATTAGATATACCATGGAACACAGTGAAGACAGTCATCATCAAGTGGAGAAAATATGGCACAACAGAGACATTATCAAGAACTGGACATCCCTCCAAAATTGATGAAAAGACGAGAAGAAAACTGATCAGGGAGGCTTCCAAGAGGCCTACAGCAACATTAAAGGAAATGCAGGAATTTCTGGCAAGGTGACTGTTCGTGTCTACCATCTGAAAGGCACTTAATGCAAGGCACTCAATGCATGTAGCTATTATGAGGTTAATCCAGTAAGTTTGTTTTATGTTGGTAGGGTTCACACTCAATAGCTGAATTTGCTGAGCTACAGTAGTGAGCCAACCAAACTAAAACAGTATTACAGCACTACTTTTGGTGTCCCCCTCAATAATTGCTCTTGAGAAAATTTCATGTAATTGTCCCCTCCAAAGTTGATATCACATTAAAATGACAGGTTCTTGTGATGTAAAAGAATGAGACAAAGATAAATCATATTAGACCTTTTTCCACCTTTTAATGTGACCTATAACGTGAACAATTCAATTGAAAAACAAACTGAAATCTTTCAGGGGGAAAAATAAAAAACTCAAAATAACCTGGTTGCATAAGTGTGCATACCCTTAAACTAATACTTTGTTGATGCACCTTTTGATTTTATTACAGCACTCAGTCTTTTTGGGTAGGAATCCATTAGCATGGACCATCTTTGCAAAAGCGCTCCAAATCTGTCAGATTCTCTGCCTGGGCCATTCCAAAACGTCAATCTTCTTCTGGTGAAGCCATGCTTTTGTGGATTTGGATGTGTGCTTTGGGTCGTTGTTGTGCTGAAAGGTGAACTTCATCTTCAGCTTTCTAACGGACGCCCAAAGGTTTTGTGCCAAAATTGCCTGGTATTTGGAACTGTTCATAATTCTCTCCACCCTGACTAATGCCTCGGTTCCAGCTGACGAAAAACAGCCCCAAAGCATGATGCTGCCACCACCATGCTTCACTGTGGGTATGGTGTTCTTTGGGTGATGTGCAGTGTTGTTTTTGCGCCAAACGTACCTTTTGGAATTATGGCCAAAAAGTTCTACCTTGGTTTCATCAGACCATAACACATTTTCCCATATGCTTTTGGGAGACTTGATGTTTGTTTTTGCAAACTTCAGCCGGGCTTGGATGTTTTTCTGTGTAAGAAAAGGCTTCCGTCGTGCCACCCTACCCCATTCATATGAAGAATACGGGAGATTGTTGTTACATGTAGCACACAGCCAGTACTTGCCAGAAATTCCTGCAGTTCCTTTAATGTTGCTGTAGGCCTCTTGGAAGCCTCCCTGACCAGTTTTCTTCTCGTCTTTTCATCAATTTTGAAGGGACGTTCAGTTTTTGGTAATGTCTCTGTTGTGCCATATTTTCTCCACTTGATGAAGAGTGTCTTCACTGTGTTCCATGGTATATCTAATGCTTGGGAAATTCTTTTGTACCCATCTCCTGACTGATATCTTTCAACAATGAGATCCCTCTGATGCTTTGGAAGCTCTCTGCGGACCATGGCTTTTGCTCTGAGATGCAACTAAGAAAATGTCAGGAAAATCCTACTTGAACAGCTGAATTTTATTTGTGATTAATCAGAGTCACTTTAAATGATGGCAGGTGTGTAATGACTTCTATTTAACATGAGTTTGAATGTGATTGGTTAATTCTGAACACAGCCACATCCCCAGTTATAAGAGGGTGTGCACACTTATGCAACCAGGTTATTGTAAGGTTTCTATTTTTCATTTTTCCCTCTCGAAGATTTCAGTTTGTTTTTCAATTGAATTGTTCACATTATAGGTTACATTAAAAGTGGAAAAATATCTGACATGATTTTTGTCTCATTCTTTTACATCACAAAAACCTGGCATTTTAACCGGGGTGTGTAGACTTTTTATATCCACTGTATTGTTCAGCATTAATGGTGCCTTCACAGATGTGCAAGTCATCCATGCCATGTGCACTAATGCACCCCCATACCATCACGGATGCTGGCTTTTGAACTGTGCGCTGATAAGCCAGATGGTCCCTTTTCTTTTTAGTCCAGAGGACGGGGCATCCATGATTCCCAAAAATAATATCAAATCTATATTCGTCAGACCTCAGGACAGTTTTGCACTTCGCATCAGTCCATCTTAAATGAACTTGGGCCAAGAGAAGGCCCGGTCTTGTTTATATACAGCTCCGGAAAAAATTAAGAGACCACTGCACCTTTCTTTCCTTTCCAAACAAGTTGAAGGGAAGTTTTGAGTGAGGAACAGAAGTGTTCAATTCGCAGTGGTCTCTTAATTTCAACCCTTCTGTTCCTCACTCAAAACCTTCGTTTTTGACTTTTTTGGAAAATAAAGAAAAAGGTGCTAATTTTTTCTGGAGCTGTATGGTTTCTTCTTTGCTTGGTAGAGTTTTAACTTGCATTTGTGGATGCAGCAACGTACTGTGTTCACAGACAATGGATTTCAGAAGTGTTCCTGAGCCCATGAAGTGATGTCCACTACAGAATCATGTCTGTTTTTAATACAGTGCTGCCAGAGGGCCCGAAGATCATGGCCATCCAATATTGGTTTTCATCGTTGTCCCTTGTGTACAGAGATTTATGCGGATTCTCTGTATCTTTTAATGATATTATATACCTTAGATGATTAGATCCCCAAACTCTTTGCAATTTTACATTGAGAAATGTTATTCTTAAATAGTTGCACTATTTGCCTGTGCGGTCTTTCACAGAGTGGTGAACCCCTCCCAATCTTTAATTCGGAAAGACTCATCCGCTCTGTGATGCTTTTTTTTTACCCAATCATGTTACTGATTTGTTGCCAATTCCCCTAAGTAGTTAATTGTAGTAGAAGTTGTGGTTGGGCTATGGTAAACTGTCCCTTTAACATAATTGTTACATGTGTTTTTTCACTGATTTTTTTTACATTCTTTCAACAGTAATTTATCCCTGCCCGTCCTCTGCCGCCTCGAACCACTTGCTCATCCACACTCCTTACCGTACTTTTGGCATCCTGAACTAAACTCTCCCCAGTGAAAGACTTTAAGACTCATATACAAACCATACATAGTGACCCTAATGTGATTCTTCCCCACTTTATTCTGTGAGTAGTCTTCTCTTCTTTATGACATGATCACTTGTGTTAACTGTTTAGTCTAACTGTACACTAACAGGTGTGTTTCACAGGGCAAATCTTGTCCCTCCCTCAGTGAAAGAGTGGAGCACACTACTACTCCCAACACAAACAGGCCATGTCCAATTTCATATTGCATTTCATGCATAAATGCATTCAATAAATCTTTCGGTAGAAAATAATTTGTCTTCAGTGATTTAACAAAATGCTTGGTTGTCTGTGTGGTCCACAACTACACCACGAGTCTCCAGTCCTCAATTTTTTAATCACTAGCCTCCACCGTTGAATGTTACATGCGATGCATATAATACACAGCTGAATGTGATGGTGAAGTGGCCAGTAGAACTCACAATTCATTCTGTAGAGGAGTAAGGATGGACTATTAAACTACAAGAGGTAGCAATTGAGGATAAATGGCTTATTGGAGTTTTGCCTATACTTTTTATTGTCGTAATGGTACTGTTTTTGTAGCAATGTTATTCATTCTTACTGGTCAAGCCACAACTGAGCTGGCCGAATACAAAATGTTGGTATGCACTGAACATCTGACACTATAACAACTATACTTCCAGTTTAATCACAGAAAAAAGTTTTAGTTGTTGTTTTTCCACTGTTTGTCATTTTACAGAATTGTGAATTCCCTGAACGCTTTAAATGGATCATTTTAAATATTAACATTAGCAGAGGTATTTTTTTTTATTGTATTAATGATGGACCTTCTATCGGTACCTATAGGAAGATCATATGATCCTTGCAAATTATGTTTGTAACTAACCTTTTCTAAAAATGTGTGTGCAATTTCATAAATTATGTATGTACAACAGTACAGTTCATGGCTACTAGTAAACACCTAAAGTGTTTAAAAAACAGTTTAATCTCAGAAAAATAAAAAATTAAACATTTTGGCTAGATCATGACTACAAAAATGAAGTAAATTTGTCACTGCAGTGTTATGGTACTTTGGGGAGTAAAAACACATGCTATCCTTTAAATAACCATAAGCTTCCTGTAATCCCCATTAGACTGTCTAGAGGGCTCATTCTACACAAAAGTGTGGGATTTATCAATATGAACATTTGCTTGAGAATTTACACACAGCTTTGTCCATGTGTATAGACATTTCCAAGTGATAGAACAAAGCAATTTCTTCTGGCAAGTACACTATTTGATCTGGAATATTTAAACTGCCCAAAAAAATTAAGGGAACACTTAAATCACACATCAGGTCGCAATGAAGGAAATATATTAAAGATCAAAATCTTTACTGTACATTGTGTAATTTCTTGAGAAAAAAATGACAATGGTCAATGGGAACCAAAATCACCAACAAATTGAGGGCTGGTTTCAAACTCACACCAAAAATCTAAGTAAACAATTGAAATCACAGGCTGTTCCAACTCACAGCAACTCATAATGTGACTCAGTAGTGTGTATGTCCCCCACGTGCCTGTATGCACTCCTGACAATGCCTGGGCATGCTCCTGATAAGAAGGCGGATGGGGTCCTTGGGGATCTCCTCCCAGACCTGGATCAGGGCATCAGTGAGCTCCTAGACAGTCTGTGGCGCTACTTGATGCACCAATACATCATTTCCCAGGGGTTCTCAATTGGATTCAGGTCTGGAGAACGTGAGGGCCAGTCAATGGCATCATCCAGGAACTGCCAACTCACTCTGGCCACATGAGGTCGGGCATTGTCCTGCACCAGGAGGAACTCAGGGCACACAGCACCAGCTAGGAAGGAGTAATTCCACAAGAATCCAAACGAAACTGCGCCGGTAAGGTGAATTAAAAGTTCACAAAACAGTTAATAAGAAGCACACGGATTTTGTACATTATGTAGGATTTTGCTTTCTCTATTTGGAAGAAGCAAGTAACAAGGGAAGATATAATAAAAAACAAACTTTTCGGCTTCATCAGACCAGAGAACGTTGTTTCTCATAGCCTGAGAGTCCTTTAGGTGCTTTTTGGCAAACTCCTAGAGGGCTGTCATGACTAACTGAGGAGCGGCTTCAGTCTTCCGCCACTCTATCATAAAGGCCTGGTTGGTGAAGAGCAACAAAGATGTTTGTCCCTCTGGAAGGTTCTCCCATCTCCACACAGAAACTCGGGAGCTCTGTCAGTGGACATCGGTTTCGTTGTCACCTCCCTAACCAAGACCCTTCTTCACCGATTGCTTAGTTTGGCCGGGCAGCCAGCTCTGGAGAGTTTTTACACATAGAAAAAGTGGGATCCTACGACCATTTTACGCACATCATAATTGATAAATGCCACTTCTCAGACTCAATGTTTGTGCACAACTACAGACTATTTGCAAGTTGAAACCCCCCTAACTAACCATATATAGTTAAAATAATTCCTTTAAGCCTGTGGGGAAAACAATGCTGAAGCATAAAATAAAGCGATGCAACCTAAAATTTGAACAAAACAATTTTTCGGAGATTAATTTACACTCTAATATACAGCGGGTGGAATAGTATAACATGAATGCTGGACTGCATGCCATCTTTATTAGTTTGGCCCGCTACGTTGTTGCTCGCCTCCTTCACATTCAGCAACAGTTCTACGCATATTAACTGCAAATTTAGTCGAAGTCTGATCACATAGTATTCTTTGTATGGGACTTTTGTCAATCAGGGGGCCGTCTACTCCTCAGATCGGTTTAGAAACTCATACATTGCAAATAAACATTAGCAATGTAATAATGGTAGGCCTCAAATTATGGAATGGCTAGCACAGTCTCCAGACGTTTATTATTATTATACCTTTATATCAACAAGGAACACAGACTGAGACCAAGGTCTCTTTTACAGCTGGGGCCTGCATATACATGTTTACACATACAGTTCAAGTACAATGATTAAAAATAAACAGGGAAAAAACAGAACAGACAAAACAAGTCAATTGAAGATAGCAGAAGACAAAATACAATGCTTTAAACACAGGTGTTATTCTCTTAGAGGCCTCAGGTTTTAGTGGATATTGGGCCTGGCAAGGACTGTGGGGTCCCTTAGGTGTAACCCAGGGACAGGGTCTTTGCTGAAATCAATATAGTTATTACAGTCAATAATAGGACCAGATTTTCTAAAGAAATGCAGCACACTTGTTTTCACACAGTGGAAACAGTACACAGAGCATACATATATCTCTCACAAATACAAGTCATGTAATACTCTCGAGGTTTACATACAAGTCAGGTACAATCAGAGCATGCCTGACATACCACTTTGATACGTCAGTCATCGAGCTGGTTTGGGATAAATTGGGCAGAGGGGTGAAAGCAAAAGAACATACAAACATTTGTCTGTAACATTAAGACAAACTATGAATTTAAATAAAAACTGGAGTGTTCTAAAACCTTTGACCGGTAATATAATTCACATTTCAAAAATACAATGCTCAAAACAATTAAGGGAACACGAAATTATGACAGTATAACACCAAGTCAATCAAACTTCAGGGATATCAATCTGTCCAGTGAGGAAGCACAAGTGATTGTGAATCAATGTCACCTGTTTTGGTGCAAATTAAAGTGACAACAGGTGCACTGGAGAGGGCATTTCCGCAACCGACTTTCAGTCAGATGGTTGCGAGTCGCTGTGCATTGTGGGATAGTTGACGTGCTGTATGCTGCTTGCTGTTACCTACCTGGCTACCTGCCAAACTTTTTCGAATTTTCTCTATATAAACTAATTGGTTAAATTCTACTTTAAGAGTGTACCAAAGCAATATTGTTTTCTGTTGACTATTTACCAAACTTTTCTGCACCGGGACTCTATTTGGACATAATTAACGGAACTAATCACCCCTGAACTCCCGAAGCTAAGTACCATTATTATGCCTTATCATTGTAACTGTTGTAGCTACAACACGGAGAACTATCGTCTTCAGGTAAAGATAGCAGAGTTAGAGGCTCGGCTTCAGACGCAAATGTCAGGCAAGGATTATGTTAGTGTAGAAATGGAAAAAACAGTCTGTGCCACCAGGAAGAAACGATAGTGTTGTTAGCCCCCCGACACAGCTCCTGCAGCCGGGCAAGAACTTTCTTGTGGTCACTGGGAAGAAATGCCGTCGACCAGTTAAACCTGTGTCGCTGCTGGAGCCGACTGAGATTTAACAGGTTTTCCCCACTGGAGTTGGAGTCAAGGACCGAGCCGTTTTCGGAGGGGAATGATCGGCAGGTATTCTACCGGTGGCCCGGAAAAACTGAAAAATTTTGTCATCGGTGATTCCATTACCCGCAGAATTAGACTAAAGAATCAGCCGGCGATCGTACACTGTTTTAGGTCAGGCCGCAGGCTGTTAGCCAGCCTGCTATCATAGTGTCTGTCAGGCTATCTATTGAGTCTGTCAATAGCATAGCCAGATTAGCTAGTACAGTTTTGTCTATTGCGACTGTGACTCGTTCCGGGCTGAGAAAAGTTAAACAAGGTAGTGCTAACAATAGCAACCGTACTAAGATAAAGCCCTCCTCCACCTCGGTCACAAATAAAAATGACTATCACCTCGCACCTCAAAATGGGACTCCTAAATGTTAGATCCCTTGCTACAAAGGCAGTTGCAGTAAATGAATTAATCTCTGATCATAAACTAGATGTTATTGGCTTGTGTGAAACATGGCTAAAGCCTGATTAATTTACTGCCCTAAATGAGGCCTCTCCTCCTGGCTATACTAGTGATCATATCCCCCATGCATCCCGAAAAGGAGGGGGTGTTGCTAATATTTATGACAGTAAATATAAATTTACTCTTAAACACATCACTGGTGTTCATTCTTTTGAAGTTTTACTCATGAAAGTTAACCAGGCTGATAAATCGTTTTACATAGCTACTATTTACAGGCCCCCCGGGCCATACACAATGTTCCTCAATGAGTTTCCAGAATTCTTGTCTAACCTTGTAGTCATGGCAGATAGTATTCTAATTTTTGGCAATTTAAATATTCATATGGAAAAGTCCAATGACCCCCTTCAAAAAGCCTTTGAAGCCATAATTGACTCAATGGGTTTTATCCAACATGTCTCAGGTCCAACACACTGCCACAATCATACCTTAGATTTAGTCCAGTCATGAGAAATAGATATTGTAGATCTAATAATTTCCCCCCAAAATCCTGGAATATAGGATTACGGTCTTATTACATTTACCGTTAAAACAAGAAATCCACTTGCTCCGCAAACAATGAGTTTCAAAAGCCATACTATAAATTCTCGGACTAAAAATAGATTTCTTGATATTCTTACAAGCTCGCTCATCAACGACAGAGTAAATAAATCTGCAAACGATCTAACTGAGGATCTAAACTCAACACTGCGAAATACTTAAGATACGGTTGCACCACTAAAAACAAAAGAAATACGTAACAAGAAACTTGCTCCCTGGTACGCAGACAATACTAGAGCACTCAAGCAAGCCTCCAGAAAATTGGAGCGAAAGTGGTGCTCCACCAAGTGGATAGACAGTACACTACAATACCGAAAAGCACTCACATCTGCTCGATCATCTTATTTCTCCAACCTGATTGAGGTGAACAAAAACAATCCAAAATTTCTCTTCGATACAGTTGCAAAGTTAACAAAAAAGCAACGCTCAACAAGTGAAGTGGGTCTTCACTTTAGCTGTAATGAACACATGAACTTCTTTGATGAAAAGATCATCACCATTAGAAAACAAATAACTGACTCCTCCTTAAATAGTTACAGTCCCCAAAATCTCAGTTGTCCTGAGATTGTCCTGAACCTCCCTGACCATGTGTCAATGGGGAAACTTTAATTTTTTGATCCCATATTACTCGACATGTTCACTAAATTTATAATGAGTTCTAAACCCACAAATTGTCAGATAGACCCGATTCCAACAAAATTACTTAAGGAGCTATTTCCGGTGCTAGGTCAGCCAATGTTGAACATAATAAATTGCTCCCTTTCCTCCAGATGTGTACTAGACTCACTAAAAATAGCGGAAATTAAGCCTCTTCTAAAAAAATCTAATCTAGATCCAGACATATTAAACAATTATAGACCAATATCGAACCTCCCGTTCCTCTCAAAAATCTTAGAAAAATGTGTTTCCCCAACAACTGAATGCCTTCCTGAAGACAAATTACATTTATGAAATGCTCCAGTCCGGTTTCAGACCCTATCATAGTACTGAGACTGCACTCGTGAAGGTAACAAATGACCTTCTAATGGCCTCAGACAAAGGTTCCGCATCAGTCCTGTTGCTTCTGGATCTTAGTGCTGCTTTTGACACTATTGATCACTCCCTTCTCTTAGAGAGACTGGAAACCCATATTGGGCTACGTGGACATGTTCTAGCCTGGTTTAAATCTTATTTATCTGAAAGATATCAGTTCGTATGTGTGGATGGCATATCCTCTGACAAATCAAAGGTATGTTTTGGTGTTCCTCAAGCCTCAGTTCTGGGCCCATTATTGTTCTCACTATATATGCTGCCTCTGGGTGATGTAATCCGGAATCACAATGTCAATTTTCACTGTTATGCTGATGACACAGTTATATATTTCAATGAAGCATGGAGAAGCACCAAAATTAGCTCCTTTGGAAGCATGCGTTTCAGATATTAGGAAGTGGATGACAGAGAACTTCTTGCTTTTAAACTCAAGAAAAACAGAAATGTTTTATTGTTAACCTATAAATCAATACATGGACTTGCTCCTACTTACTTTGCTGAAATGATCCAGCCATACATACCTACACGTAACCTTAGATCGCAAGATGCAGGCCTTTTAACTGTACCTAGACGTTCTAAACAAACAACTGGAGGCAGGACTTTCTCTCATAGAGCTCCACTACTGTGGAATGATTTGCCAATTAAGGTTAGAAATGCAAACTCAGTGCAAACTTTCAAGTGTCTACTAAAGACTCATCTCTACAGCATGGTCTATGATTAAGTGTAGTCTGGCCCAGGGGCGTGAAGGTGACCAGAAAGGCTTGATACTGTCCACCCTTATTGTCTTGCCAGGTGGGGTCTCAACGCCACTGGGATGCCCTCCCTCCAATGCCATTCGGGGGCGGAGTCACTGGCTTGTTGTTGTCTCTCTGTTGTGCACTTGTGCAATTGGCATTTACTCTGCTGGCAATACTCGGCCCTCATTCAGGGTAGTTGCGGTTGGTGGGTGTCCCTTAGGTTGATGCTTGGCAATGTGGGTGGATTGATTTCCTGCCTGTTGGGCCCTGTCCGGGGCCTCCTCTGGATAGGGCCACAGTGTCACTGGACCCCCCTGTCTCAGCCCCATGGTCTTACGTTGCTATATTATTGTGCTGGGGGAGTAGGGTCAATTCTCCTTCTCCACTATAAATCCTTGTAGATCTAAGGAATGCATTTTCTAAATTTTCCCTGTCTTCTGCCATTTTAAACATGGGAGGACATGAAGTCTTGGCCCACACCTGAGGAGTACCAGGCTTGAAAGACCCGTTGCTGTCCCTGTCCAAAGTCCTCCTGGTTGTGATGCTGATCAAGACGATACCTGACGATTTCAGCTGCCGCCCCCCCCCCGTGTTGTCCCTGTCCTTGTCCATGTGGTCATGCTTCTGACCTGGACTAGGTTTAAATAGACTGGAGCCCACATGCATTTATTAATTATTACAATTTGTACTCTTAATATGTTCACCCGGTACAGGCAGAAGAGGACTGGTCACCCCTCAGAGCCTGGTTCCTCTCTAGGTTTCTTCCTAAATTTCGGCCTTCTGTGGCTAGGGAGTTTTTCCTAGCCACTGAAATTCAACACTACTGTTGTTTGCTCCTTAGGGTTTAAAGCCGGGTGTTTTGTAAAAGAACTTTGTGACAACTGCTGATGTAAAACGGGCTTTATAAATAAATTTGATTGATTGATTGAATAGCCAGACAACCCCCAAAAAGGGAATGGTTTTTCAGGCGGTGGCCACAGACAATTGCTCTGTCCTTATCCATCCTGACTGATTCCTCTCTAGTTTTGCATTTTGCTAGTGTCCTTGTCACTACTGGTAGCATGATGAGGTACCTGCAGCCCATTCAGGTTGCACAGGTAGTCCAGCTCCTCCAGGATGGCACATCCATACGTGCAGTCAAAAGAAGGTTTGCTGTGTTTCCCAGTAGTCAAGAGCATGGAGGAGATACCAGGAGACGGGTCGTTACATGAGGAGAGCTGGACAGGGCCGTAGAAGGGCATCAACCCAGCAGCAAGACTGGTATCTGCTCCACTGTGCGAGGAGGAACAAGAGGAGTACTGCCAGAGCCCTACAAAATGACCTCCAGCGGGCTACTGGTGTGCATGTTTCAGACCTAACTGTCAGAAACATGCACACCATGTGACAGACGTGAAAGAGTCTGCAGACACCGTGGTGAACATTATGCTGTTTGCAACATCATCCAGCATTTTTTTTATGAGTCACATTATGAGTTGGTGTGATGAAATTCATGCAAGTTGGAACAGCCGGTGATTTCAATAGTTTACTTTGATTTTCGGTGTGAGTTTGAATCCAGCCCTCAATTGGTTGGTGATTTTGGTTTCCACTGACCGTATTTACATCATTTTGTTCTCAACAAATTACACAATGTACAGTAAAGATTTTGATCTTTAATATATTTTGTTCATCGAGACCTGATGTGTGATTTAAGTGTTCTCTTAATTTTTTCAGCAGTGTGGGTTTGCATAAATTAAATGTTTTTTTTAAATTAAATGTTTTGGGTGTGTTATTACATTGAGCAGACATGCCATAGAGTTGTGATGTCCCATGAAACAGTTGTGACGATTGCACTTACAGTTCAGAGAATGCTGACTGTTTAAAAAATGAGCCAAAAACTGTAACTTTAGGTATCTAATCTGTATGTTCCCAGTTACAAAGTCAGAAATCAAAATGTAACCATCCCCTTTTTGGCTGTGGGAAATGTAGAATTTCTTCATGTGTGTTGAGGAGATGTAGTTTATCTGGCTACTGTCCTCTTCAGATTTTGGGAATAAACATAGGTGCCAAGAGACACAGGAGACTTGAGGCTGGGATTCAGAAGAGAAGAATGGTACTCCACTGGACAATAATAAATTATTCTCAGCAACACAGCACACCCTAAACACCTCTAGTGTACTTTACTTCCATGGTAAGAAGTGATGTTAGAATCTTAAACATTTTGAAAATTCAGTACTCGCCGAAAAACACAGGGCCACATCAGATAAAATGCAACACATATAAACCCCTTCAGAATACTGTACAAACTTCAGCTACAAAAGTTTGGAGTGAAAGTGTAAGAAATCAATAGTAACTTTTCTAATACATAAGCAGATTTAATCCAGATTTAAAGTTCCAAGCCCAGGTGTTGGTTCAACCAGTGACCTGTATTTTAAACCCCAGGGACTGGTACTCAAAGTCCGGTTCAGCAACTACTGTAAGGTTTTATTTTTCATGCTCCCTCCTTGCTAGAAGAGTTAATAATGTATGTGGTAGGCTTTTAGTGCTCCAGAGGCTGCTCTAGTTGACTGTCACTCAGTGAGAGGAAGCTGGGCATTCAAATACAGGAATTGCCCTCAGAAACACTATTTACACAGAACCTGACAGGAAAGAACTCATACAGCCAGAGCACAATTACCATATTTGCTACAATAAAAAAAATGTGACCACAAAAAACCTTGTAATTATTATTGTGGTATACAGCGGATATAAAAAGTCTACACACCCCTGTGAAAATGCCAGGTTCTTGTGATGTAAAAGAATGAGACAAAGATAAATCATGTCAGAAATTTTTCCACTTTTAATGTAACCTATAATGTGAACAATTCAATTGAAAAACAAACTGACATCTTCGAGAGGGAAAAATGAAAAATAAAAACCTTACAATAACCTGGTTGCATAAGTGTGCACACCCTCTTATAACTGGGGATGTGGCTGTGTTCAGAATTAACCAAACACATTCAAACTCATGTAAAATAGAAGTCATTACACACCTGCCATCATTTAAAGTGACTCTGATTAATCACAAATAAAATTCAGCTGTTCTAGTAGGATTTTCCTGACATTTTCTTAGTTGCATCTCAGACCAAAAGCCATGGTCCGCAGAGAGCTTCCAAAGAATCAGCGGGATCTCATTGTTGAAAGATATCAGTCAGGGGAAGGGTACAAAAGAATTTCCAAAGCATTAGATATACCATGGAACACAGTGAAGACAGTCATCATCAAGTGGAGAAAATATGGCACAACAGAGACATTATCAAGAACTGGACATCCCTCCAAAATTGATGAAAAGACGAGAAGAAAACTGATCAGGGAGGCTTCCAAGAGGCCTACAGCAACATTAAAGGAAATGCAGGAATTTCTGGCAAGTACTGGCTCTGTGCTACATGTGACAACAATCTCCCGTATTCTTCATATGAATGGGCTATGGGGTAGGGTGGCAAGACTTTTCTTACAAAGAAAAACATCCAAGCCCGGCTGAAGTTTGCAAAAACAAACATCAAGTCCCCCAAAAACACGTGGGAAAATGTGTTATGGTCTGATGAAACCAAGGTTGAACTTTTTGGCCATAATTCCAAAAGGTATGTTTGGTGCAAAAACAACACTGCACATCACCCAAAGAACACCATACCCACAGTGAAGTGTGGTGGCAGAATCATGCTTTGGGGCTGTTTTTCTTCAGGTGGAACCGGGGCCTTAGTCAGGGTGGAGGGAATTATGAACAGTTCCAAATACCAGGCAATTTTGGCACAAAACCTTCAGTCCGTTAGAAAGATGAAGATGAAGAGGAAGTTCACCTTTCAGCACAACAACGACCCAAAGCACACATCTAAATCCACAAAAACATGGCTTCACCAGAAGAAGATTGACGTTTTGGAAGGGCCCAGCCAGAGCCCAGACCTGAATCCAATTGAACATCTGTGGGGTGATCTGAAGAGGGCTGTGCACAGGAGATGTCCTCGCAATCTGACAGATTTGGAGCGCTTTTGCAAAGAAGAGTGGGCAAATATTACTACGTCAAGATGGTCCATGCTAATGGACTCCTACCCAAAAAGACTGAGTGCTGTAATAAAATCAAAAGGTGTTTCAACAAAGTATTAGTTTAAGGGTATGCACACTTATGCAACCAGGTTATTTTGAGTTTTTTATTTTTCCCCCTGAAAGATTTCAGTTTGTTTTTCAATTGAATTGTTCACGTTATAGGTCACATTAAAAGGTGGAAAAAGGTCTAATATGATTTATCTTTGTCTCATTCTTTTACATCACAAGAACCTGTCATTTTAATGTGATATCAACTTTGGAGGGGACAATTACATGAAATTTTCTCAAGAGCAATTATTGAGGGGGACACCAAAAGTAGTGCTGTAATACCGTTTTAGTTTGGTTGGCTCACTACTGTAGCTCAGCAAATTCAGCTATTGAGTGTGAACCCTACCAACATAAAACAAACTTACTGGATTAACCTCATAATAGCTACATGCATTGAGTGCCTTGCATTAAGTGCCTTTCAGATGGTAGACACGAACAGTCACCTTGCCAGCTAAGGAACACTATATACATTGCATTGCAAGCTTCTCTCATTGACTTGAATCCAAATAACTGCAAACACTGGTTGATGTTACTGCAGCTTGCTACCAAACGTCAGCTAACCGCTAGCTAACATAAAGTGTGACCTGTAATTCAATGTAGTGAAAATGAAGGCTGATGACAGTTGTGTTTTTTGTATTGAGTGGTAGAAGTAAAGAAATGTCTAACATATCCTTTGTTTGAACTACTTACTGAAAGTCAGCCAGCAACAACCGACTGTCAGATTCCCACCCATGCACTGTATCTGCACGATGTACCACTGCTCAGGGCTGGGGCGGCAGTGGATCAAATCATTGTGAGGCAAAGGGCAGTGGGTTTGCAATCTTTTGAAATTTAAAAATGCGCTATTACAGTTTTTCTCAATCGTTTCGGCTAATTTCTCGAATGAGAATTATTTTTTTCAAAATAATAAATTCAAATCTCTGAACAATTAGTTTCTTGCCCACACGTCACAGCTGACGAATTGCACCTTCTCACGGTACGTAACACGTCACAGCAGAGTGTTACGTACCGTGAGAAGGTACAATTCATTGTTTTTTTTACAGAAACACCGCAGGATTTTTCATTGTTGTTGCAGTTGTTTTTGTTTTCATTGATGTCATTTTCTGGCGAATTTTCAGCTCACTATACAGCTCCGGAAAAAATTAAGAGACCACTGCACCTTTTTCTTTCCTTTCCAAAAAAGTCGAAAAGGAAGGTTTTGAGTGAAGAACAGAAAGGTTAAAATTAAGACACCACTGCAAATCGAACGCTTCTGTTCCGCACTAAAGACCTCCTTTTTCGACTTTAAAGGAAAGGAAAGAAAAATGTGCAGTGGTCTCTTAATTTTTTTCCCTCACTGTATATACAGCTCTGGAAATAATTGAGACCACTGCAAAATTACCAGTTTTTCTGGTTTTACTATTCATAGGTATGTGTTTGAGTAAAATGAACAGTTTTGTTTCATTCTATAAATTACTGACAACATTACTCCCAAATTCCAAATAAAAATATTGTCATTTAGAGTATTTATTTGTAGAAAATAACTGGTCAAAATAACCCAAAGAAATGCATTGCTTTCAGACCTCAAATAATGCAAAGAAAACAAATTCATATTCATTTTTCAACAACAAAATATTCATGTTTTAACTTAGGAAGAGTTCAGAAATCAATATTTGGTGGAATAACCCTGATTTTTAATCACAGCTTTCATGCGTCTTGGCATGCTCTCCACCAGTCTGTCACATGCTGTTGGGTGACTTTATGCCACTCCTGGTACAAAAAATCAAGTAGCTCGGCTTTTTTGATGGCTTGTGACCATCCATCTTCCTCTTGATCAAATTCCAGAGGTTTTCAATGGGGTTCAGGTCTGGAGATTGGGCTGGCCATGACAGGGTCTTGATCTGGTGGTCCTCCATCCACACCTTGATTGACCTGGCTGTGTGGCATGGAGCATTGTCCTGCTTGAAAAAACAATTCTCAGAATCGGGGAACATTGTCAGAACAGAAGCACGTGTTCTTCCAGGATAACTATGTACTTGGCTTGATTCATGCATCCTTCACAAAGACAAATCTGCCCGATTCCAGGCTTGCTGAAGCATCCCCAGATCATCACCAATCCTCCACCAAATTTCACAGTGGGTGCGAGAAACTGTGGCTTGTAGGCCTCTCCAGGTCTCCGTCTAACCATTAGGTGTTGGGCAAAGCTGACAATTTTACTCATCAGAGAAGATGACCTTACTCCATTCCTCTACGGTCCAATCCTTATGGTCTTTTGCAAACTTCAGCCTGGCTCTTCTTTGCTTCTCATTGATGAAGGGCTTTTTTCTAGCTTTGCACGACTTCAGCCCTGCCCCTAGGAGCCTGTTTCGAACCGTCCTCGCAATGCACTTCACTCCAGCTGCTGTTTGCCATTCTTTTTGTAGGTCACTTGATGTCATCTCACGGTTGTTGAGTGACATTCAAATGAGTTGACGGTCATCTCGGTTAGTGGACAGTCGTTTTCGCCCTCTGCCTGTCTGTCTTTGAAATTTTCAGGATGGAAGCAACCTGACGCTCACTGTATCCCTCTGCCGGTAAAGCCAGAATTGAACCCTTCTTTTCCTCACTCAAAGCTTTTCTTTTTAACTCTTTTGTCATGCTGAATAGTTATTTTTTTATTCAAATTACCTTTGAGGTACTACTTGCACTGTTTTTGCCAACCAGCTGGTCCTATTGCAAGAGGATAGTGATGACCACAGCAGTATTTTTTATATTTTTCCTCATTAAATTAGACTTGGTTCAGGTAATCACCTAATCAGTACCTCATTAAGTAAAATGAGGTGTGCCTGTGTTGGAATTTAACAGACACTGGAATGGAATGGCTGCCATACATGTAGAGATGCTGATTTAAGAAAAATTATGAGTGGT
Source organism: Esox masquinongy (assembly GCA_016801175.1). Lineage (NCBI taxonomy): Eukaryota > Metazoa > Chordata > Actinopteri > Esociformes > Esocidae > Esox > Esox masquinongy. The sequence continues at coordinate 40,026 of JACXGI010001055.1, read as the reverse complement.
CTCAATTTTTTCCAGAGCTGTATATTACTTTATATGTAAGAAATATGTACAAATTGATATGCAAGTGAATTTTCTGTTTACATGTAACACATCGCTAAATTTAGTCTATACATACAAATGTGCATATCCTTTTTCTGTGTACCACATAATTGTACAGTATTCCTTTCTCCCAGTAAACTTTTCCCACTGTTGAAACCGATATCTAAAAAGCTCAGTGTGATATACACGAGTATTCAGCTAGACAAAAAAAGTAGAACAAAACTGAAATTTATATATAACAAACATTTCCAGGGTTGACTGCCATGGTGAAAAAACTTCTAACCATTGTGATCAGTACGGCTCACACGATCAAGGGCGTAGGAGTGACTCTTGGGGGGACACATTTGACTAAGTGTGAATGTTAATGTATTCACCAAAATTTCTTTTTAATATGTAGTTCTGTGTTTTTCCACTTCTAGAATCGACTTCTAGTTCGATTCTCTTTGTCCATGACTATGTTAGATATAGACACGCTCTGGTTAAAAAAAGGCATTGGAATTATTTACCAATGAAGTGTGAATAGGACCAGTGCAACCGACACAGTTTCGCTCAGAGGTAGTCTGGTTGAAAATACTGGGGGCGATAATTGTTTCCACAACGCTGACTTGCAATACTCATTATGTCTGGAAAGGTTGTAGCAAATATAGTTACCCCAAACAATGTTGTCTACTCTATATACTTTCTGTACCGATGTCTTGCGGGTGTTGAAAGGACTCAAGCGTTCAGTGTGAAAATTCCAGTTTGACTTTAAGAAAGCAGTGATTTCGGAACATGCAATAGTCTAACTAGCATTGGTAAATTATACCTTGTGTGACTTTTTTGCATGGTGGGACTTTTCAGCTGGAAAGGCATCTCAGATAGATGATAATGTAACCAGGGAGCATATTTAAAATGACTAATACTACAATGATGCTGGTAACATCTCAGTCAGGCATGTTAGTCCAGCTTTATGTTTCCAATCCTTTTGTGTGTAGATTGTTACCAAGAACCTTGGCTACTTATACTCCATTCTTGACTGGTGGTGGCTCATCCATTATTTAGCTAGCTACTTGCAGACCCTATGGTGAAGACTAAAACAAAGATTGTGCAAATCATTTTAGCAGGCGTTCTTCCTTTCAAATAATTCACTATCACTTTATCATACAGCACTGAGTAGTTCCAATGGCTATCTACCAAGCGAGCTACTGCAACATTTGTTGGATTAAACTTGAAAGTAAAGATGGCTAGCTAACTACGTCTTAACTATTCTTTAGCCAGAAGAAAGCTTATATTTAATCACATTCGTTCTATAGCTATGAAAATGTATTGACGTTTATACACGTTGTACTTACTGTGAAAACAAATCCTATAGCTAAAGTAATCCACTTAGCCAGCCTAAACACACTGCTCATCATGAAAGAATGAATGAGAATGTTGGAGTTGGTCGCAACGGAGACAAGTTCCAAAGCGTAATATTTCAAAATAAAAGTATTACGCAAAATCACATTATTCAGGGGGGACACTTTAACCCGTTTCTAATATTGGGTTGGAAATGTCCCCTCCGTGCCCCCTGGCTCCTACGCCCTTGCACACGATGAGAAAAAAAACGTAATTTTGGTGGCACTGGCCAATTCACTGACACAACAACTAGGTTTTGAAGCATGAATTAAATGTTTTGGGTGAGTTACTACATTTTGCAGACATACCATAGAGTTGTGATGTCCCATGAAACAGTTGTGATGATTTTACTTACAGTATAGAGAATGTTAAGACTGTTTCACAATTTGCCACAGCAATTGAGAAAAACAGTAAGCGTCGATAATCAGCACATAATCAGCACAGGGGGGGGGCAATCCATAATTTTCCCCAGGATCGTGTCCCCCCTGGCATTTCCACCATGGGTGTCACTATGGCTGTCTTGCAAAACGTTCATGGAATACCTCCTTAAATGGTTCCAGAAAAAACAACCTCAAGAAGAGTGGATGTACTCTGCATTCCATTTTTTTGTTTTCCGCTCTAAAAACCTCTAAGTTTGATATAACTCATGTTTCAGATCTTCAGGACTTGAATAAAAAATCTCTGCAAATGAAAACGGGGTCCTCGTGAGAATGTTCTCAATATATGGCGAGTATAAGGAATACATATGGGACACGGAATATGGCAGGCACTGCCCCCCTTATTCCGTGTCCCCTTTCAATCAACTGTGCTTTTTCAGAAAATGTATTTTTCAGATTTGTGTCTCTTCCTAACAACACATTCAACAGGTTAAAGTGATTTTAGAGTACATTATTAATGTAATGAAACAGGACTGATTTTCTATTAAACACAAGGTATGACTCTGCCCGTCTAATATTGGAAAAGGATCATTCCAACCAGAAAAGGAACCAGGCAAGCCTAGTTCAGCCGGCCCACAATTAAAATGAATAAATACCAGTGGCTAGACACCATTAAGCATTGTATTAAACTGACTAACATTTCATACTAAGCTTACCTCCACCACAAGCGTCTATGAACTGTATGGCATTTGCCACTGGCCGTTTTAACAGCGTTATAGCCAGTAATAGGCTTTACCAGTATCTACTAACTTACTGGAATAGTCATAAGAATTGAGCAATTGCTAGCGAGACTGAACTTTACACTGCCAAAGCTATTTAATTTCATGGCATAACAACATTCTTTCATTCGTGAATTACATTAATACAAAATAACTATCAATAAAGGTGACGATAACTTTTTCATCAAGTGAAAAGACGAGAGAATCGTGGAATCTACCAGAAATAGTCGCAATACTGTATAACCGTAAACAGTTTTAGTTTAGGGATTCCCTGAATGTTGTAGTCAGCTAAGTTTCTCTCTACCCTGACCCAAAAAATCACGCCCGGGTGCGTACTTCGAAAATCCACAAGAAATAGTCTCAATATAACCATGAACAAATTAATTGCGGCCCACAAATGAAATTAATAAATGTCGTTGTTCTCACTATATTCAAACTCAGGTCTTCCACATGAGAGGCACTGTCTTTAAAAACTACGCCACGGCACTACACGTTTCATTAGTCGCTAGACATCATTAAGCATTGTATTAAATTGACTGACGTTTCTTAAGTTTACCTCCACCACAAATAGCGTCTATGAACTGTATGGCTCTTGCCAGTGGCCGTTTTTTAACAGCTTATTAGCAAATAATAGGCTTACTAGTATCTACTAACGTCCTAGGAATAGTCATAAGAATTGAGCAATTGCTAGCGAGACTGAAAATGAACTTTTCCATGCCAGAAACAGTCGCAATATAACTGTAGACTGTTTTATTTCAGGCTAACTGTAGTGTAGATAGGTTATAGCCAGCGAAGTTTTTCGTCTATACGGAATAATTCATAATGCATACTCTGTTTTGACTGTGAGGAGACACGAACGCCGGACCTATAGTTTGCAGGCCCGCTTCTCTAACCACTATGCTATTTAACAAGGGGTACTCAGTAAGTCAGTCAGTCACTCACTCAGTCACTCACTCACTCAGTAAGAGACATTAGCTCTTCTTGGCTGGCTCCGCTTACACGGTCCGGCAAAAATAAGTAAAATATGCTGGCTCTGGCGGGATTCAAACCCACAACATCGGACAATAAAAGCACACAACTTTACCTACTGAGCTACCCAGAGAGAGATAAGATTGTTCTCAATATATGGCTACTATAAGGAATGCCTAGGGGACACGGAATATGGCAGGCGCTGCCTGTGTCCCCTTTCAATCAACTGCGTTTCTTTCAGAAAATGCCTTTTTCTGTTTGGTGTCTCTTCCTCACAACACATTCTGTAGGTTAATGCCATTTTGGAGTAGATAATTAATGTAATGCAAAAGGACGGCTTTTGTATCAAACAAAACAAATGACTCTGCCCATCTATGGCAAGAGGATTATTCTAAAAATAAGTAAAATATGCTGGCTCCGGCGGGATTCAAACCAACAACAACTGGATGCTTTTTGGGTTATGGGTGTGGATACCTCTCATTATTGTGCAGTTAGGTTTAGAAAAGTGCTTCTCTAATTCCCTGATCATAGAGTCAAGGAGCGGTTAGAATATTCTTATTCTAAAGGTTTCTAAGTCACGTTGCACACTTCCAGTTGGAGAAGTGATCAGATTCATGAAGCTTAATGCTAGTCCTTGGTTGTCTTTTTTTCATTGTTTTCTCAGCAAAGAAAAAGCAGAATACCTATACCATGTCAGTGTGCCTAGTAGAGCCTCCACAAGGTCCACAGCTGCTGCCAGGTCCATTGAAGACGACAGTAAAATATCAGACAAGAATTTGGACTGGACCAGCACTGTCCTGAAGGTCATCAGAATAATAAGTCAGATCAAGTTGTGCAAGCAGGCCCCAAACTTCAACTGACCGGTCACTGCAATTTTTATGCATGATCTCCTGAAGAGCAAACATTACTGCAGGAAGTCTATATAAGATTACGGCAGGCTGAATGTCTGCATGGCCACCTAGTGTCACCTAATCTTTCACAAGGCTGGCCACTACACATTTTCTTCTGAATGTCAAGCCACATCTGATGTACATTTGAGTCAGACATAAAAACATAAAACTCCTGTAGAAAAGAAAAAAGGAATTGGCTACAGGAACTGACTTGACTGTGTCCACAAGCACTAGATTTTAACAATGTGCCTTGCAATGTACATAAAACGCATGCTTTGCTACTTCCTTGATCCGTGTAGAAACATCTGAGTGTTTGCCACTCACAACAGCAGTGCCATCGTTGCCTTGTCCAACAAGGGCATTTCGATATTCTAGACCAGGGGTGGCTGATATTTTCACTGGGGGGCCACACTGAAAATGCCAGAGTGCATCGTGGGCCAGATTACTTTTTTAAACAACATGCCCAAAAAACACACAACATAGCTAACTCTGTTAACTTGCATATTATATTTATGCATATTTATTTTCCGTGCAACACTGTTTTCATAATCAAACTTAATTTACTTTAACAATGTTTTTTTTTATCATTTTCTGTTAACAACTGTTATTATGACACGCAAAGGCCTAAAAAATCCCTTATTAGGGTTATTAACAGAAATAACATATGTGTTGCAACAGAAATGTTGCAACACATATTTGCCTTAAAACTTAACTTTCAACTCAACAGAGTAAGTTTATTACATAAGGTATAGTGTATAAAAGTTATATAGGTATAATAGTTATTAGGGCAGCCATAAGTCTATGAAATCACTTCTGAAGATTTTCACTCAAAGCAAATTGCCGTCGTCTAACTTCCTACAGTATATTTTTTGTACTACGTGCTTTTAACGACAGCTATTCCAGCAGCCCAGACCCAAAAAATCAACTTTTAGGGCTACTCACTGAATATGAACAGGAGAGCCTCGTATGGACGTTGACAGGTGAGCTGAAGTCAGGAGTCATTTCTGTTGAAGCAGTGTGCGGTACTGTTGAAGCAGTGTGCGGTTCTGTTGAAGCAGTGTGCGGTACTGCTGCAAGATATTCATCAGTGAGGCTGCATCTGCGCTTGGACTTGTTGAATTAAGCATCAGGTGACAGTTTTTGTGTTTCTCCGCATGCTCGCTCTGGAAGTGCCTCTGCAAATTGTACTCTTTAAAAACTGTGACCTTAGCTTAACATATTAAGCAAGTTGCTTTACCTGTGACATCTACAAATAATTATTTTCCTGTCAATTCTTTTTTAAATACCCTGCTTTCGTTATCAACTTTTCTTAGGCTCATTTCCAGAGATCGCTAGCCATCAATTGCGTATAGTATGTACAAATGATAACTTCCGCGCATGGATTGGTGCTGGTCCCTACGTATCATAGCAATGCAAATACCTTGTTTCAACTTAAAGGTGTTTTAAACAGACAGTATGATACTGCTGTACTTATTACTGGGAGTGCCACGGGACTTTTAATTTGAAAATAAATAAATATGTAGCAGTAAATAAACTAACGGTATCTGCGGACCTCGTCAGGCATTTTTTATTTTGTATTATTTTAAAAGTTTTGGATGTATCGCGGGCTGGATAGAATTACTCAACAGGCCGGATCTGGCCCAGGGGCCTTATCTTGCCCAGGCCTGTTCTAGACTATATTTATCAACGCACTTAATTGTCATGCTGGTTATCCTGCAGCATTCAGGTAGTCCGACTGCTGAAAGTCTAAAAAGCTCTCATGGACTGCCCTATCGTAATAGTATCTCAAGACCAATTGGTTCTCACTTGTTAGGGGTCCTCCGGTACAAGGAAACCTGTTGTAATTGTCAGTATTATTATTATTATTATTCTTAGTGCCTAAAATGCTTAATAACTCAAAAGGTCCATGGTAAAAAATGCTATAAACGTACATACTGTCAAAATAGTCCAAGTGTAACAACCATACAGACCCCTGTCCCGATTCCTCCCCCGGGGGAGATACAGCCCACAATTCAATTTGCTAATTTCAAAATGATGCCATTTCCACCCCGTTTGACTGACAGTGCTGATTTTTTTTGTACCTGCCTCATTTCTCAAGATGAACAAAAAAGCCTCAAGAACCCATAAAGTCCACCATGATGGATTTTTCTGTACAATGAAAATTTGTCCAAAACTACAAAAATCTTTTTATGAACCATAAATCCAATTGACTTGTCCTTTGGCATGCAGGTGTCTTATACATGCCTCCCCGAAAATATTTTCAGGAATAAGAGTACTTGCACAAAATGGCTGATTACTGTACAATATACAGCTCTGGAAAAAATTAAGAGACCACTCCTAATTTTTCTTAAATCAGCATCTCTACAAGTATGGCAGCTATTCTATTCCAGTGTCTGTTACATTCCAACACAGGCACACCTCATTTTACTTTATGAGGTACTGATTAGGCGATTACCTGAACCAAATGTAATTTAACGAGGAAAAGTGTAACAACCACTGATGAGGTCATCACTATCCTCTTGCAATAGGTCCAGCCGGATGGCAAAAACAGTGCAAGTAGTACCTCAAAGGCAATTTGAATAAAACAAGAACTATTCAGCATGACAAAAGAGTTGAAAAGAAAAGCTTTGAGTGAGGAAAAGAAGGGTTCAATTCTGGTTTTACTGGCAGAGGGATACAGTGAGCATCAGGTTTATTCCATCCTGAAAATTTCAAAGACAGCGGTTCATAAGAACAAGGTCAAGCAACAGACATTGGGGACAACAAAGCTACAGACTGGCAGAGGGCAAAAACGACTGTCCACTGAATGTCACTCAACAACAGTAGGATGCCATCAAGTGACCTACAAAAAGAATGGCAAACAGCAGCTGGGGTGAAGCGCACGGCGAGGACGGTTCGAAACAGGCTCCTAGGGGCAGGGCTGAAGTCGTGCAAAGCTAGAAAAAAAGCCCTTCATCAATGAGAAGCAAAGAGCCAGGCTGAAGTTTGCAAAAGACCATAAGGATTGGACCGTAGAGGAATGGAGTAAGGTCATCTTCTCTGATGAGTCAAATTTTCAGCTTTGCCCAACAACTGGTCGTCTAATGGTTAGACGGAGACCTGGAGAGGCCTACAAGCCACAGTATCTCGCACCCACTGGGAAATTTGGCGGAGGATTGGTGATGATCTGGGGATGCTTCAGCAAGCCTGGAATCGGGCAGATTTGTCTTTGTGAAGGACGCATGAATCAAGCCAAGTACAAGGTTATCCTGGAAGAACACCTGCTTCTGCTCTGACAATGTTCCCCAACTCTGAGATTTGGTTTTTCCAGCAGGACAATGCTCCATGCCACACAGCCAGGTCAATCAAGATGTGGATGGAGGACCACCAGATCAAGACCCTGTCATGGCCAGCCCAATCTCCAGACCTGAACCCATTGAAAACCTCTGGAATTTGTCAAGAGGAAGATGGATGGTCACAAGCCATCAAACAAAGCTAAGCTACTTGAATTTATGTGCCAGGAGTGGCATAAAGTCACCCAACAGCAATGTGACAGACTGGTGAAGAGCATACCAAGACGCATGAAAGCCGTGATTAAAAATCAGGGTTATTCCATCAAAAATTCTCATGAACCGTACATCGGATTTACTCACCAGTATATTTCCAGACTCTAGGCCATACATCTGAACAGGGCTGACAACTAGTTGCCATGTCAAAAATCGACTGAACTATGACTTCACAAAGTTAGCCCATAATGCTAACTCTAATGACCACTAGCATTAACTATTAGGCTGTATCTTTAGAGCTACAGAGAGGAAACCAACTTTGTTTCACCAGTTCAGCTATCCCCACTTTAAATTATGAAACATATCGATTTTACATAGGCAAATTAGCGTAATTTGTGTTAATTAACTATTAGGTGGTATCTTTTGAACCGTTCGAGCTACAGACACGAACCAACTTTGTTTTACACGTTTAGGCTATCCCCAGTACATATGATGAAATGTTTATTGATTTTACATAATGTTAATTAGCGTTAATAGCATTAATTAACTATTAGGTTGTATCATTTGAACCCTTCGTGCCACAGACACGAAACCCACTTTGGTTCATACGTTTAGGCTTTCCCCAGTTCATATGATGAAACGTTTACCGATTTTACACATGCTAGTTGGCGTTAATTAACTGTTAGTCTATATATTTTGAACAGTTCGAGCTACAGACACGAGACCTGTCATTGGTAACACTTATGAACTTGAACTGTCATGTATGCTAATTTATACTAATTAACCTCACAAACAATCTGTTGAACCTTACAAAAAAATACAGACTCCAAACTTTGATAGGTAAACACTATTTTGAACCATAAACACTTTTTTAAACAGCTAGCAAGCACACCACATTTTCTTCAGGAAATATACTGCTCTAGTTTCATATTGCCTTTTTATATTGTTTGTTTGCCAACATTTTATTTTTGCTTAATTACTTACATCCACTTACCTCACAATTTGGGGCTTAGTCCTGTTTATTCATCCTGTTTATTTTTTCTTTACACTTTTAGTTTTTGCACTGACTTCTCCACTCCAATTCGCTCCTTACACTATTCTCTTGTTTGTTTTTTGAACTACTTCCCTATGGTGTGTACTATATTTTTATCCCTGTTGTTTTTGTTTTATGTCCACAGATTTTTTGTTTTTACACAGTTACCTTTGGCTCAAAATACCATTCATTCGCATACATACACTTGCAATAATAACCCATAGACATAGCATTGCCTTACCACTGCCTCTTTCACTCTCAATGCTTGTCTGTCTATTGTCTTAGGCAGTAATCTGTTGGCTCAGAGGTCTATGACCACACACATGTGGAGACAAATGTCCCTTACCTGAATATTTTCTTATATTTACCATATTGACACTCTATGGTAGTACTTTGTATATACTCAATATGCTTCTATGCTGTATCTCTTTGACACATACACAGGCACACACACATCTTAGACAGTGGACTGTTGAGTCAGAGATCTATATGACTATAAAAGATATAAAGTGTGAGTGTACCCTACTAAACCATCTTCCTATACTCACCATATTGGAGGACCCCGTCCATTGTAGCTATGCAACTACATTTTTGTAGCTGGTTTCCTCACTTGTTTTATTGCTGCCAAAACATAATACATCCCTAATCTGCTCATTTCTATGTTGTGCCCATGACTGATTGACTCTTCAATACCTGTTAGTAACCTGGTGAATTGTTGTAAGGGTTGCTCTGACCTTGACCTTCATTGCCATTCAGTTATTCTGTTATTTCTGTTCTGAAGAGTTGATCAGCACACGGTACTGTCAGTTAAAATTAGGGCTGTCCCAAATACCATTTTTTTGGGCTCTGAAACTTTGGTAGTGATCAGCAGCGAATACATGGAGCTTCAGTGGGGGGGGTTGTACTGCAACATTTCTCTGGTGTCGGCTGGTGGTTCGATTCCCACTGGAGCCACTATTAGTTTAGTTATTTTTGGAAAATCCCTTTCCATTAATATATGTGAGGGAAGGCATAGCACTGCGACAATTGTCTTTCAGCTTAAGTATTAAAGGATTACTTTAAGCATTTTGTTCTACAATTTTACATATCACGGATAAATATAGACCAAAAGAAACGCTCATAATAATAGCCTCCGAAACCAAGACAACGCCTAACAAAGCGCTGTGAAACAGAAGATCGGAAACAGCATAGTCCTAGTAGATTCAAGAAATTTAAGATGCATTTCTAAGATTTATAACTCTATCATTTCTCAGTATGGCACACATTGAAACAAAATTTGTCCTTGGCACTTAAACCAGTAGCCATAGCAGTGGGCAGTCACAGTGCAGCCGCAGTGCAGCGAACTGTACTAAATATAACAAGGTAGCGTAATTAACAGCAGCAAACAGACATTTCAGTAAAAGAACAACATCTTTTCAATCTTGCAAAGAAACAAATGAATCCCAATGTTACGTGCAGAAGGAGAGACAGTTACAGGAGAGGTTGCACAAAGGTTTATTGCTCAACAAAACACTTGCACACAGCGTAAAACAAAGGGAAGTTAAACCCAAATAATAATGCACAACCAAACAGTATAGAGCGAAATCTTTGTGTTAAAGCTGAAGGATGTAACTTTCAAAACAGGAAGTATTTCCGCCTCAATTTCCCAGAAATCTCGGCTGCAGTGTTGCCAACTCCTCAGTAAGGAAAGTAGCTATTGGCTGTCCTAAAAGTCGCTAAATGACGTAATCAACTAATTTGCATAAATGGCCATGTGCATGTCATTGTGATGGACGCTGTAGGAGAGTGGAATAACGTTGTGGGAGAGAAAACAACTCTACATGCTTCTCCAATGTGATCAAATGCCAGCATGGAACAGTGTTCAGCGATAGCTAATGCCATGGTGCCCTCAGCCTTTTTTGCAGAGTCATTTTTTTTACCATAAATGGCAGCTTGTTTTGGGTGGAACTGTTATAAAGCTTTTCCTTGTGAGAATGTTTTTGAGTTGTCATGTGTTTTTCTTTTTTTACATCACTGTGTTTGGCGTAGAAATCAGCCTTACAATACAGGCAGTATGCCCGTGTATCATCTCCAATAAACAACTTCAACCAGCCTTTGAATTCAGGATTTGATTCCCACTCTTTCTTTATGTTTGAGTGTACAGTTTAGACCAGACCTGGGCAAGATAAGGCCCCCGGGCCGGATCCGGCCCATTGAGTAATTCAATCCGGCCCGCGATACATCCAAAACTTTTAAAATAATACAAAATAAAAAATACCTGACGAGGTCCGCAGATTACGTTAGTTTATTTACTGCTGCATATTTATTTTCAAATTAAAAGTCCCGTGGCACTCCCAGTAATAAGTACAGCAGTATCATACTGTCTGTTTAAAATACCTTTAAGTTGAAACAAGGTATTTGCGTTGCTATGATATGTAGGGACCAGCCCCACAATCCATGCGCGGAAGTTATCATTTGTACGTACTATACGCAATTGATGGCTAGCGATCTCTGGAAATGAGCCTAAGAAAAGTTGATAACGAAAGCAGGGTATCTAAAAAAAAATTGACAGAAAAATATTTATTTGTAGATGTCACAGGTAAAGCAACTTGCTTAATATGTTAAGCTAACGTCGCAGTTTTTAAATAGTACAATTTGCAGAGGCACATCCAGTGCGAGCATGCGGAGAAACAAAAACTGTCACCCGGTGCTACAATTCAACAAGTCCAAGCGCAGATTCAGCCTCACTGATGAATATCTTGCAGCAGTACCGCACACTGCTTCAACAGAACCGCACACTGCTTCAACAGAAATGACTCCTGACTTCACCTCACTTGTCAACGTCCATACGAGGCTCTCCTGTTCATATTGAGTGAGTAGCCCTAAAAGTTAATTTCTTGGGTCTGGGCTGCTGGAATAGCTGTCGTTAAAAGCACGTAGTACAAAAAAATATACTGTATGAAGTTAGACCACGGCAATTATACCAACATTTGCTTTGAGTGAAAATCTTCAGAAGTGATTTCATAGACTTATGGCTGCCCAAATAACTATTATACCTACATAACTGTTATACACTATACCTTATGTAATAAACTTACTCTGTTGAGTTGAAAGTTAAGTTTTAAGGCAAATATGTGTTGCAACATTTCTGTTGAGTAATAACCCTAAAAAGGGATTTTTTAGGCCTTTGCCTGCCATAATAACAGTTGTTAACAGAAAATAATTAAAAAAAATGTTAAAGTAAATTAAGTTTGATTATGAAAACGGTGTTGCATGGAAAATAAATATACATAAATATAATATGCTATTTAAGCTATGTTGTGTATTTTTTAGGCATGTTGGTTAAAAAAGTAATCTGGCCCACCATGCACTCTGGCATTTTCAGTGTGGCCCCCAGTGAAAAATATTGCCCACCCCTGGTTTAGACTGAGACATGATGGTTAGCCAGCTAGATGTTTAGCTTATGTCACAGAGAGGCACACACAGTGGACGAAGTGAGTTAGTGACTGAGGCTGTGTGAGTCAATTGCAGTGCTTTATTTTTGTGCAGTGATTTATTTTAGACAAAGAACATTTTACATTTACATGCCGCCCTGAATGTAAGCCATCTCCTGCTCTGACTGCAGCTGAGAGGGACTGCTGCGCGAGGACTGGGCCGCCTGTGAGTGCTTTGGGACAGGGGTCCACGACAGCACCCGCTGCTCGTTGAGAAGAGTAAGAACGATACGTGCTTTCACGTCAGAGTCTCCAAAGGTCTCCAATGACACCAGAAAAAGTCGCTAGTCGCTTTTTTGGAAAAGAGTCGCTAAACTGGCAACACTACAGTCGGCTGTCGCTGGTGTGACATCAGTTCACTTTTAAAGTCCCAAACTTATTTGTGCACTTTATTCAGCTCATCTAAAAATATATATATTCATCGACCAGATGAGTTGACATACGATTATTTTAATAATATACTAAAATAAATTAAACGAAATGTATCTGATGTAGCATACATAGGAAGCATGAGAAGAGCCAGCTACCAGTCTACACTTGCCATGGTAATGTTTTCCGATTACAGCTGGGCTACTAGCTGAGCTAGTAAACAAAGCAAACAGAATGAACAGATGGCTACAGGCAGCGAGCTGTCGCAATGTATCTGATCTAGCATACATACGGACACGTGAGAATAGCCAGCTATTTGTCTATACTCGCCCTGGTAATGTTTTCCGATTACAGTACTACTAGCTGGGCTAGTAAACAAAGCAAACAGCCTGAACAGGCTACAGGCGACGAGCTGCCGAAATGCATCTGTGTAGCATACATAGGAAACGTGATAACGTTACAATTACAGTACTACTAGCTGGGCTAGTAAACAAATCAAACATCATGTACAGACGGCAGCTTCGCCTCTTTATCCACAGAAAGTTAGCTAGTTTCCCACATTGGCCAATCCTTTGTCTGGTAATTAGTTATAGCCAATAACTAACAACAGTATGAGGTTATTCTAGGTAGCTAATATTGTCCTTGCTGGCAAACTAACGTTATTAGAAGCTGGTATAAGAAGTAGTAAAACTTCCGAACAATGTCTGCTGGATACAGTCAGTAACTATAGCCATGTCTGCTCTGTCTGTATAGCCAGTCACATTAACACCAATAGGGCAGTTAATAACAGTGTGAGGTTAGATAGGTAGCTAGCGTTTTAGCTAACTTCACTTACTTATTTAACAGAAGAATTACCACATCAGCGTCGAAGTTTAATGCATTTTGCTCCATGAGTTCTATCCACCGTGGATAGACAGCTGCACCAGTGTTCACTCCGGCATCTATCTAAAATTGGCTAGCGCCTCTCGCTGCTTCATACACAAAATAAGAGTAGCCACTTCCATATTTTGTCCAGCCTCAGCTCTTTGTTTGAGCTGAAGCATGCATCATTTCCTGTGCGCAGGATAACATTTCCCGCCACTGCGAGAGCCGAACACTTTCATACAGAGGTTTTTCAGGTGCGTGCCTGGGACCATCTGATATGGTAGGAATTCATCCACGATCCAGATTAATAGAATAGCGATGTGTTAATGCAAAAACGTACGTACTTCAGGTTTAAGTGTTATTTGTTTCGTGTTAAAAAAAATGTAATAAATTACATAGCTCTGGCATTTTGTTGGGACCAGAATATTATTTCATGTTAACCAATTTTTTATGTTAAGCGTTTCGTATTAAAGTTACAACTATTTTCCAAGCAACTTAGTAGGCTACTTACAACATTCAGGTGATTTTTGTAAACTTTTTCCACTGTGGTAGGCCAGTTTCAAATCACATATCTGACAAACTGCCTTTGTCTTATCTTCGTTTGCTCCCACACTTGATCTCTTCGGCATTTTGTCCCAATGCGCGTTTACAAATCACTATGCGCGTGAAAGTTCCTATGCATGTAGGCCTATCACGCAATTGGGAAGCTTCAACTGTTGTCAGTTGTGCCCGCTACACTAGGCGCGTTACCGTTCAACAACAAGTGCCTGATTTTGTGTACAATGAATGAAACCATGTATGCGTGGCAACAACTGCTTGCATGAAGGTGTGAACTGAAGCGTGACGTTCACTGCTGTGAGTGGGGGATGTCAGGCACTCTCACAAAATGTATTTTTCAGTTCGCCTTTATTGATATCCTACATTTTGTTTGTAAAAAAAACAAAAAAAGAATATCCAAATAGTGAAAATGAAAACCGAATAGGCTAACTACCAAACGAACGAATATCCGAATATTAGAAGTTAAAATACAAACAGGACTTTTTTTTAAACTTTTTAAACTGTAAAAAAAAACATGGAAAATGTGCTGTTCAGTTTTGCTCCCCTTTCATGAAGTCAGCAGAAATAAGATAAGTGAATTTAGGTTTTTGAATAAACATTGTTTTGTTTCTTAAAATTTTTGATGATTCTTTCTTCCTATCTTGATTTCTCCCTTAAATTACCTAGTTCTCTTTCCTTCTCCCTCTTTCTTACTCCCAGAGTATACAGTATAAACACATTCTCAATGGGGGAGGGAGCACTTTTTGAAAAATGTGCCCCCACTTCAGTGAAGAGTGGCTATCTTCCTGTGCAGGTTCTAAATACTATTTTCCTCTCATTATTCCCCTGCTGCTCCTATCTTCCCCACCTGACAAACCTTGTAATTCTCTGTTTTGCTCGAGTTCTGTTACCTCCATTATAGCTCACTGTTCAAGGAGATGATTTATGGCAGAGTAACATCTCAGCATTCTATATTTTTAGGGCAAAGAAAAGGGAGATTGGTGGTTTAGACATGCCAGTAATGTTTATCTCTAGGCCTTGTAAAAATGACACCTGTTAGATTTAATTGGTAGGATCTTATATTTGTCCTATTTCATGTTCAAGAACTATTGTACATGTGTGATTAGAAATGTTTTTTTATTTTGGAGAAACAATAGAAATCATGGATTTCTGCAAGATCCCTTGACTCAGGCTGACCCTGTACCTCCCCACCCACAACAACCCCTCACAATTTTTCCTGACAGCTTTACTTCCGTCACCATCAACCCCATCACTGGTGTGGATCTAGGGCTTGGCAGAAGGTACTGATTACAGGCCAAGTATGTTTGAAGCTGGCTGGAGCTGTTACAGGATAAGACTGCCATCTGCCATCCTGATTCTGATCTATCCTGATTCCTGATTCTGATCTAGCTCAGTGCAAAGAAGTCAAGTTGTGGTTGTGTGGCAGGGCAGGTGCAAGCTAATCAGTGACTCTTAAACACATGATTGATACTGAGAAAAAAAACAGTGTGATAAAAACCAGAACATCATCAACTCTGCTTTGGAACACAAAGTGCTGCTTGAAAGCATGTGAACACTGCAGGGATTACAGGCATTACCTTTGTATAAAACACAGAAATTCTCATGAAATCCATTTCTAAACCACAATTTGTGAACCCCTTTTTATGTAAATGCAAAAATATTAGAATCTCTTTATTTAATAGCTTGTGGCACCTCCTTTAGCAGTGATAACTTGGACTAAAGATCTCCTATAGCCACTAATCAGTCTCTGACATAATTAATTTTTTAGGAGATTTTGGCCACTCTTCCTTATAGAACTCAGCCAATAGATTAAGGTTTGAGGAGCCTCTGTATGCCTATGTAGATATTCCATTGAAGATCAGCCGTTTCCAGCTACAACAGTCATTTACAAAATTAACAATGTCTACACTGAACAATTTGATGTTTCATGACTTCCTTATCAGCAACCATCAGTCCTGCGTTTGTGTGTTCGATTACAGGCTCAAAATATCCAGAAACAAAGAACTTTCTTCTTACACAGTCTATTCTTGTTCTGAGAAATGAAGGCTATTCCATGCGAGAAATTGCCAAGAAACTGAAGATGTCGTACAACACTGCCTACTGCCTACTACTCCCTACTTAGAACGGTGCAAACTGTCTATAACCAGAATAGAAAGAGGACAAATACATTAGTGTCTAGTTTGATAAACAGACGCCTCAGTTCCTCAACTGGCAGCTTCATTAAATAGTATCTGCAAAACACCTGTCTCTACGTCAACCGTGAAGAGGCGACTCCGGGATGCTGGCCTTTTAGACAGTTGCCAAGAATAAGCCATATTTCAGACTGGCCAATATAAAGAAAAGATTAAGATGGGCAAAAGAACACAGACACTGGACAGAGGAAGAATGGAAAAAAGTGTTAAGAACCGACAAAATTGAGGTTTGAGGTGTTTGGATCACAAAGAACATTTGTGAGATGCAGACCAAATTAAAAGATTATGGAGGAGTGCTTGATGCCATCTGTCAAGTATGGTGGAGGCAATATGATGGTCCAGGGATGCTTTGGTGGTGGCAAAGTGGGAGATTTGTACAGGGTAAAAGGGATATTGTAGAAGGAAGGCTATGACTATATTTCCTATTTGTGTTTCTATATTTCCTATTCAAACTCATTTCATGTAATAGAACCCAAACTTTTGAATGGCAGTGTACATGTGTAACTACGGCTTGTCTTGTTTTGCAGTTGTTATGCCTTTGGCGAGGTCACCATTGTAAAAGAGAATTGGTTCTCAATCGACTTACAGTTGTGCTCATAAGTTTGCATACCCTGGCAGAAATTGTTACATTTTGGCATTGATTTGGAAAATATGATTGATCATGCAAAAAAAACTGTCTTTTATTTAAGGATAGTGATCATATGAAGCCATTTATTATCACATAGTTGTTTGGCTCCTTTTTAAATCATAATGATAACAGAAATCACCCAAATGGCCCTGATCAAAAGTTTACATAACCTTGAATGTTTGGCCTTGTTACAGACACACAAGCTGACACAGACAGGTTAAAATGGCAATTAAAGGTTAATTTCCCACACCTGAGGCTTTTTAAAGTGCAATTAAAATGAATGGTCCTTTGTTACATTTCTAACGGAATTAATTAACTGAGCGTTGAAACATGTTTTGCTTCGTGTGGAAGGCTATTTCAAATAACTAGGCTATAATATTTGCAGCAGAGCAAGAGGTGAAATGTCACCATGCGCAGGAAAATGTAATTGTCGTAGCTTTGCGGTTGCGTTTTGTGAAGAGCAATCGTTAACAACATTGGTTAAGTGGTTCCAAAGCAGAACACAACTGCACCGCCCTGGATGCATCTTGGTTTTAAGCTAAATGAAAGAGTTGAGTGCAATAATTTTGAGGCAAATTGCCTGGACCCTGAAAAATTTTATTGGATGCAGGGAGCCTTAATTGGAGGTAAAATAGTAGAACAAAATACAGTTAGTCGTCGGCTTATGACCTATGCGACTTACGTCCGCAACCAAAGAAAAAAAAAATCTCGTATGCCAGCCAGCGTGGTACCGTGCGGGAGGCTGGGCGTACGACAGTTATTGCAGTGAGCGAGCGTAGTAAGAGAAAACGCAAACATGGCTACGGGGGACATGAATATACTAAGTTATTATTCCTCAGCCGACTTACGACCAAATCAACTTCTGACCGGTAGGTCAGAACATATCCCGGTCGTAAGTCGACGACTACCTGTAGTGTGTAGCGGTAGTTTTTTACTTAGAGTAAATATTTCTATACCTTTTGCCATTGCGTGGATTTTTTTCCTTTTAAATCTTATTTATTTAATTATTTTTGCCTCATAACTCACAATGCAGCACGTCTTGTTTTTCTTCACTTTTTCATTGATTTCAGTCCAAAACAAGATGAATATGAACTTTTGTGTATTGCGCTGTATCCTGGGGTAGGATTAAAGGATAAGGCCTTGCATGTCCTATTGAGACACACAGCGAAAATAAGCTTGTTGCTGTGGTAACAAATTAAAGTAGTGAATTACAGTCTCATTTCTCATTTTCTGTGACTTTGCTTTGAGACACTGCTGTTGGCTAGTAAGGCAGAGAGTACACAAACATCACATCTTTGATACTTCCCAATAGAACTGCACCTGCCACCCCCAGGATATTAGATGGCTGTTGCTAATATGGCCCTGAATAAGAAACTGACACTACAGCTGGGAGGTTTGACTCTTTTTATTGACTCTGATCTTTTATTTTAATTAATCATTTAATAAAATTATATGAAATTAGGGGTGTTTCGGGGGGGGGGATTTGGAACTGTAATAATTTTTATTGGTTTGGTTTTACAAGTATGTTATTTTTTCAACCATTTGCACTTCTATTTTTTCAGCCATAGCCTACATGTTTACACTTTAATATATACTACTTGCACTAACTCTGCAAACATATAACCAAATACAATCAGTAACGCATGTTGTAATATTTAAAAATGAAGTCAGTTTTCTATTCATATTGTATTCATATTGGAAAACCATGTGTAAATATGTTTTACTGTGACTATTTTTAATGATGCCTAGCAGTATGGCATTGCTAAAAAGTTAGTACAAACATTTCACTAATGTTTATACCTGTGAATTCTCCATACAAACATGGAAGCACACATGTCAAGTCAACTGCGAAATTGATTTTTTACGTCTAAGCTTATTCATTTTAAATTTTAATAATTTTTCCGGAGCGACACACAGTAAGTGCATACGTTTTACAAGACCTAGGTGAAACAACCACATGGTTTAATAGTAAGTGCATTATAATCAATTAATTAGTTATCAGCAAAAGTCAGCGCTAGACAGAAGATCATACTAAAGATAAAAAGTTAACGAGCAACAACAGACAGAGGTAGTCACAGTGGAACTATTTTAAGTAATCTGCAAATTATCTGATGTTTTTTTAAAGATAGGCAGAGACTGCTATCCTAGCCTCCAAGGGAAGCTGTTTCTACCATTGAGGTGCCAAGAGTTTTGACTGTGGATTGGGAAATGCCCTGAAGGGGTGGGACGACTAAGAGCCCAGAGGTGGCTGAACATAGAGCCAGGGTAACGATGTAGTGTTTGAGTGTTGCCTGAAGGTAGGGAGAATCTCCTCTTATCGTTCTGTAGGTAAGAACCATGGCCTTGTAGTGGATTTGAGCTTCAACTGGAAGCCAGTGTACTGTGTGAAGAAGCGAGGTGAAATGGAAAAACCTGGGGAAGTTGAACACAAGGTGGATGGCTGCATTCTGAATGAGTTGCAGTGGTTAGGTTGCACACACTGGGAGCCCTTCCAAGAGTGAGTAGCAGTAATCCAGACGTGAGATGTCATGTGCCGGGACAAATAGCTGTGCTGCTTCCCCTGTGAGAGGTAAGCTTGCACTCTACAAATTATGTTGATGTTTGTAGACAATGGCAGCATGTCATCTAGGGTCATGCCAAGGTTCTTCGTGCTCTAGGAAGAGGACACTGCAATTGTCAACCTTGATGGACATGTCCTGGAGTGAACAGATATTCGTGCAAAAGAAATGGCAAAGGAGAAAGAAAGCTGAGAGTGATCTGCATAGCAATGATAGGAAAAATCATGCGAGGATATGACAGAGCCAAGAGACTTGGTGTATAGAGAGAAGTGAGGGCCAAAAACCAAGCCTTGGGGAACACCAGTATTTATACACCAATCCTCTCCACGTCACCAGGTAGGAGCAGCCTGCCAGGTAGGAAGCAATCCAAATGTGTGTAGAGCCTGAGAAGCCCAAATCCAAGAGGGTGGAAAATAGGATGTGATGGTTCAGTGTTGAAGGCAGTGGGTAGGTCAATGAGGTTGAGAACAGAGGAGAGACACCTTGGGCAGTGCGAATAGCTTCTGTTACATAGAGGGGAGCATTTTTGGTGGAGTGGCCCGTTTTCAATCCTGACTGGTTAGGGTCAAGGAGATTCTTCTGAGAGAGGTAAGAAGAGAGTTGGGTGGAGAGAGTGCACTCAAGTGTATTGAAGAGGAAAGACGGGAGGTATACTGGCCTGTACTTTTTGAGATCAGAGGGGTCACGTGTTGGTTCCTTTAAGAGGGGAACTACTCTGGACATCTTGAAGTCCACTGGGACACCACCAGTGCTCAGAGAAGAGTTAATGAGGGAGGTGAGAAATTGGAAAAGGTCTCCTGAGATGGTCGGGAGAAGGTAGGAGAGTATAGGATCCAGAGGACATGATGTTTGCAGTCAGCCATCACTAGCTGCAGCATAACATCTTGTAAGAGTGGGGATAAAGTGGATAATGCGTAGCTAAGTTCAACGTAATTTTTAAAATGCTGGCTCTCAACAGCAAGGCACATCATTCACCCAAGTTTTGTCACAATGTGCTACATTACAGAAACAAATGTAATAACTAAATAGCATAACAAAAAGCATCACTGCAATAGCACAGCATAATAATAACAAAAAATATCACTGCATTTGATTGTAAATGATCATTCTTTATAGTAGCCTAGTAAGCATTTAATATCAGTCAGATTCCTGTGGCAATGCATTTATATCTTGAGGTATACAGAGTTGTTTAGAAGTACACAGCAGTGTTTTTTTATGAGTAGGGCCAATTTTATAAAAATGCAAAATATACACTTTACTGTTTGTTTATAAAGCCTTCCTATCTATTTCACAGTGAAAATTAGATGGAGACATAGCAAATATCAGACACAGCACAGGATTGGCTTGTACTGGACATGCCTCAGGCCCACACTGAGTTAGGTAAAACTCATTTTACCTACCATGTCCCGTCTTGGAATTCTATTCAGGATGACCTGAAGTTGAAGACCACTGTAAATTCATTTTGCATTTGAAACAGTTGTTGGATGAACATTTTACAGTGAATTATGTTTGCTAGTCTTAATGTGTGTATATTATGTATAATTATACAGCTCCGGAAAAAAATAAGGGACCACTGCACCTTTTTCCTTTCCAAAAAAGTAAAAAAGGAAGATTTTGAGTGAGGAACAGAAGGGTTAAAATTAAGAGAACACTGCAAATTGAACGCTTCTGTTCCTCACTCAAAACTTTCCTTTTCAACTTTTTTGGAAAGGAAAGAAAAAGGTGCAGTCTCTTAATTTTTTCCGGAGTTGTATATGTATAATTTTATATGTTTTATTGCTACGGTTGTAACACAGGGCACAATTGAAAATGAGACCTTAGTCTCAATGGGTTTCCCTGTATAAATCAAATAAAATACCGTTTGGCCAGGGTTGGGTAGGTTACTTTTTAAATGTAGTCCATTACTGTTACAAGTTACCTGTCTATGTTGGTAATCAGTAACGTACCTTTTGGATTCTTCAAACTCAGTAATGTAATCTGATTACTTTGAATTACTTTTAGATAACATTCATATTAAAAGACATTAGAAGACAAATAGGCATATAACCAATTGAACACCTTTTGCGGGATCAATCAATGTTAGCGTTTACATAGCTGGCCAAAAACGGAATTTGCATTTTACCTTATAGGTTATGTACAGTACAGTGCCTTTGGAAAGAGTTTCTAAACCATGCTTTCTACTTCAATATGACTGGGCTACATTTCTACATTACACACTAAAGGTCTGTCAGATATTCAGTCATTCCAATTTATCCAATAACCCTTGATCTTCCAGAATCTGAATTTGTATCTGAACATAACCCAAAATCTAAGGATGTGTTAGCCTATTCTGTTATTTGTTTTATTCATGTTTTTATTGCTTCAAAACATTGCTGAGAAAGAAATGGCCGTTTCTCGAAAAGGGTATTGACATTATTTTATATAAAATCAAGAAATCTGTTGCTTTTCATGCATACACCAAATTTGTAGTTCAGACAGAAAACCCCACGTATGAGTTTAACCATTTGTTATAGAACTTATGTACAGCCCTGTACATGCAAGTCTTGGCATTAGGTTCTGCTCCTTTAGGGTAACTCATTGCCATCACATGATCATGTATACGATACTACCACAATGGGGGTATTTCAGAAAGCAGGTTTAGTGAAAACCTAGAGTTAGTTGACTCAGAGTTGATGGAAACTCTGGGTTTACAGTTTCAAAGAGCGAGTTCAGCGTTTCTCTGAGTCAGTTACTATGGCAACATACTCTGTGAGGCTAACCTGCTCACTAGCAGGTTTTATCCAACTAACCCTGAGTTTGTCTTACTCTTTCACTGAAACCTGCCATCTGAATGTGTCAAATTATGTGAATAGGAAGTCTTTCCACAGCATTAATGTGCAGATAGGCCAACAAAGACTTTTTTCGAGAATTGTACTTATTTTTTGCTTAGAAAATTTCACTTACAACTTAAATACATGTTGCATGTAGCCACTGAAAGTTGTTTAATTAGGTAAGGGAGGCTAAACAGCATCACGATTGCTTGTAATGATATTATACTTTTCCTGTTTGAAGTATGTTTTATTATTTAATCTTCGGTTGCTGCCAACTATGTTTTGTTCCTCAACCAGCAACACTGATCCATGATCATACTGATCACACAGGAACATTTCAAATGCTCTGATGTCTTTCTATGTACATTTAATGTACATTAGAATATTATTTTGTATATACCATTCATAGGCATATTACACTCATATTTATAATATTCAATACTTCTACCTATATTATTCATATTCCCCATCCTACTCTCTTTAGAATTGCTGCTAGTTTACATTTTTATGTATATTATTGCTATATTTTTGCTTTATATATTTCTTAATTCTTACTACGTAGATGTGTGCCATGTCACTGTTCAGAATGACGCTGTGTTATTCGGTGCATTTGATGATTAATTCTGAACTTGATATTATAAATGTTTAATGAGTGGATGACTCGAGATGGATGACTCGAGACTTTTCTTTTTTTTCAGTTAATACTCATGCATTGTCTCGGTCAGCAATTTTCTGCCACGCTAGCTCACGTTCTTTTGCTGCTGACACTGTATTGTTTTTTTCTTGAATATATACTCATATTCTGCATCTGCATTCATTAATATATCTAACTCCACTGGGAAGAAGTATGGGGTCCGAAACCTTTTTCTCCCGTTGCCATGATGAACCACGTTATCTGCGTTCCATTGATGAGGGCTTTTTATCTCCTCGTGCACATGCTTTACTCAGGGTTAACTTAACTCAGAGTTGACTGAACTAATTGTTCTACCACCTGTTCTAAAACCGTCAACCGTCAACTCGAGTTTGACAGCTCAGAGTCAGTCAACCCAGAGTTGTGGTTTCAACTCAGAGTATGTTAAACCTGCTTTCTGAAATACCCCCATCAACATACCTTTTTTTATTATTTGCAATTCCCATGGCAATGAGTAAGGTATGCAGGACCAATCCCCCCCACAAGGAACACAGAATCGAACAGGTGAAGGCAGGGGTGGTGGGTGGGCGTGCACCCGCATGCTAGTACAAGCTCAACAACCGACTGAGTGATTAACCTGACGGTTATATAGACAGGTTGCAATCTGACATGTGATAAGAGCAATTCTGCATCAGCTGATGCGTTGCTGACCAATTACTACTCAGGTTTCCTGGCTGAACTGGCTACGCTAATTAGTCTGATGTTTTGCTCCACAGCCACCAACATTGTCAAAATTATGAACAAACCCCAGGCATGCAAATGCATGTTTGCAATTGTGAACACCTGAACATAAGTTTTACTCACGCAAACACGTCTATTATTGCCACCAGTGATGTTTTCAAAAATGCAAATTACAGAAATAAACTGTGATTTACACCTGCGCTCTTAGGTTAATGTCATAATGACGTCAGCAGCCAATTACAACAAATGAATGCATTTTTCTGAGCAGAATCATATGGCCTACCTGTATTGAACTGAGGTGGCTGCATGAAATGCAAATCTTCATCCTTTGGCAGAGTACTTCCCCACACACCTTTCCTCCTCAAATATCGTGAATAATTCTATAGGCCTAATGTGCTGTGGGCACCTGAGCAAGAATAGAGGAAAATGAAACTCTAGCTGTTTGTTTGGTAGCCTAATTTGTATCCTGTTTTATGCTGGAGTATGGCTGGCCATGCTATGCATTTTGTTGGCTAGTAGTTAGACTGACTGTATGACTGTTTCCAGTTTATCACAGATAATATAGACAAGCTTATGTGAAATGAAATTTATTAAATGTTCTAAGACATTAATTTCATTTGGCTGGTAGGCCTATCTGGCCTATCGTCCAAACACGTCAGCCAGTCTATTAATGTGGGGACCTGAAACCTATCTCCTAGTCCTAATACTAACACTAAGATTAACCTCAATAACCAAATCTTTATGCCTAAACCAAATTCAAATTTTAACACTATACCCAATTCAATTTTTTTTCCCCATAAACCTAACCCGTCAACTAGTAATTGCATTTTCCTTAGAGGGGATTGTCCCAACAAACTTGTGTGGATCGATTTGTCAGGTTTTATCTTTATGGGAACTTCAAGTGCACATCTGTACTGATAGACCTGTATTACACGCTCACACTGCATCGGGGTCAAGCTCCATTAGATGTGGGAGGTTCTCAGGCAATGTAATCTGGTCATGGCCCATAAGGTCAAAATGACGGGTGCTTTTTCCCCATTTAATTTGGGATTATGTCTGTAAAGATCCGCTGGTGGGTTTCAAGGGAGGATAAACACCTGTGGTTTTCATTTTTCACCATCAGTCCTCTCTATAATTCTGGTCCTTTGTTAACTGAGCCAATAATCTCTAAGAACTTTAAAGCCTGCTGGTGGGTGGGGGAGATGTGTGTTTGCCTGTACTGAACCATCCTTTAAGCACTTTTGTCTGTTGTGGTGCAAATACATCTTGACATGATTCCATGTTATGTTTTGTTACTCTCCTACTGCACTCTCTTTCTCCGCTGTTTTAATTTCTCCACTATTTATATTCATTAGTGCTGTCAAACGATTAAAATAATTACAATAAATTGCATAGTCTTCTGTACTTAATCACGATTAATCACAATTTTAGAATGCGTTCAAATTTGGCCTTAAATACAAATGTTTCTGCTTAAAAAGAATTGTATTATGCTAAAGACATAGTGTTAGTTGTTGTAATATGGATAACTATGGATAGTGATTTACTTGGAATTTAAAAAGTGCAGGCGCTGTCTTTTTCCAAGTCTGTCCATAAAACCAGGGTGTCAGAGCTTTTAAATGTCTGCCCCCAACTTACCATAGTAGCTGGCAAGTAAGTAGAAGGAGGTTAACGTTAGGACTAAGTTTATGGGGAAGAAAAAGAAGAAAAATGGAAAAAAATCACAATCTCTTGTAATTTGAACTTGCCAGCATTGGAGTCCCTAGCAACATTTTACTTAATTTGAACTAAATGCATGTAGGTACTACTGCCCCTAACACTGGGACCTATTGTCAAAATGTGCACATGCATGTAAAACAGGGAACTGAACTATCGTTGTACCATGCAAGTATCCAATATGAGTCTGCCCTGTGTGTAGCCCATTATCACATTGTTATGAAGGATTCATAAACTAGCGCCGAGTAATCACAAATCACAACATGAATGCCTTACTCTCCGATGCTATTTTGAAAAAATATTACTTGAGCATACTGGACAAATCAACGACAATAAAATTACCATTTTCTGTTGACAAAAAAGTGTGGGTACCTTGCTCCAGACAGCTCCCGCTAAAGAAAAATGTATTAGCAGTGACAAAAAAAATAACAGCACAAAGTATTTGAAATTAATCACATGCATTAGTGCGTTACCTTTGACAGCCCGTTTATTTATGCATTTCATCTAACTTGACCAGGATATAGCTTAGAGAGTTCCATTACCTTTGCCACGGCTCAAGGTTGATTTTATTGCTTTGTTGCATGATAGGGATAGACTGGCTAACTTTTCTAGATTAAATCTCTGATTTAACATAACATTACAACAACTCAAGGTGGTTTTTCAACACTTAAATACAGATCAATGTTGAACAAAGATTTATATAATAAAACATTTAGATAGGTATCTCTTTTCCAATGGAGACTTGGACAAAAATAATGAAATAAATAATGAGAACTTCAATCATTTATCATATCTAGCTCTAAAGAGAGAAACCCTCAGAGAAAACAAACAAAATCCTTGGCCTCAGTGTCCACTTCAGTCTTCATTAAAACTGTTGATGATGAACAGGGTTGGACTAGGAGATGAGAACAGCGAAAGGGTGAAACAGTTTCAACTTCACCACTCCCCACCAGCCATGATAATAAGCCAATTAATGGGATCTGGCATGTGGGTTTATCTGCCTCCGCCTACCACCTCACCCCAGCAGAGACGTGAAGATTAAGGCCCGTCTGAGGACTGTGTTGTGTGAAAATCAGATAATGAAATGGCTAAGAATAGGCTAAAGGACCACACACACACACAGAAAAACACCACAGGCTAGGTTCTAATGATCCGCACAATAGCAGCATTAGCCCGGAGGATGCAAGGTGAAGATAAGAATGTTTTCTCCCACCACCCTTTTTATGTTTTTAATGAGCTGGTTTCTAGGAGGTGGGATGGACACCTCCACATGTTTATTTTGTTTTGTTTTTATAAGTTAAAGTGTGTTGCTATTTTTAAGAGTTTTTAAGAGTTTGAACCTAAAAAAAAGTAGAGTAACCTTTCTTACAAATGTATTCAAAACCTGTTAAAGCTTGTTCAAATAGATCTGGACTTCTCAGATACAGCAGAAAGAGCAGCACAATATCAATGTTCTACATCCAGAGTAACCAACCTATGCAATAAGATACAACAGAAAAGGCCTACACTGTCCAGAATTATTTGGCATATCTAATAGTGGCTTTTGATTTCCTTTGATATTTTAAGGAGAAATGGTGAAATTGAATTTAATATAGGCCACTTTGAAAATGCAATAATGCCAAAATGTCCCCCAAAGTCTCAATATTATTGTAAACCCAAGTTATGTCTTTGCTTTGACAAAGTAATATCTGAATATCTGAATTAATTATTTTTGAACAATTTTTGAACTTTGCTTTGCAGAGAAAAATACATCAAGCCATGCAACATTATTAAGGAATGTTGAGAGCTAGTAGTAAATGTAAGGTATAATGTGTCACTTTGGTGATTTATGACCCAGGTGGGCGGGGCTTCCAGACTGATTTGACAGGTAGGCGGGACATCCGGTTTGCTGGGCGGACTTCCTGTATGACTTGTGTTAGGGCGGAACTTCTGGAATGACGTATGCATGTCCGGTGACTTTGTAATTTATGATTGCATTGTTGTGTCCATGTTTGATGTTTTACAACTACTGAAAAGCACCCCGGACATTTGTTATAACAGGTGCGATATGTTTGATGTTTAACAATGGGGTCTTAGTGTTCCGGAATGTTGAATTCCCATGCACAAATACGTGCTATATCAGCGGCAAGATGTTTGATGTTTAACAAAAGGGTGCCAGGGTTCAGCAATTCTATAACCCCCCGACACTTATCGGCATATATTCCGATAAGTGCTACAATAGATGTCCTACAACGAGTGGGTGTTAACCTTCCATGTTTTACAATGTGCGTGTAGCATGGTGTTTTACCACAAGCACAGAATTACGTGAGGGAAACATGCTTTTTTGTGTAAGATATAAAGAAGGGGTCGGGACTTACGATTTTGGAGAGTTTCAGCCCATTTTTCATTTTAACAAGAGATGGGCCTTAAGATCAGATCTGCCCGTAGTAAGGGTCCCTTAATAACCACCAGTACAAACTGTAGTATATGCAAGTTGAAAAACATCCTGTGTTTCAGGGTTTGTAGTCCAACAAAGCACTACAGCACTACACTATTATTTTGAAGCAACAAACAACGCCTGGGCCGACCACAAATTATGACTAGGTTGATTGTCTCGTGGTTGGTTTTAAAATATTGTTAAAAATAAAAACGATGTTGGTACATGTGTATGTATGAGCAATGTTGATTTTTGTAATAAAAATGGTTGTTTTAAGTCAGCATTAACTTTTAAGTTTCATTATATGGCAAAACGTTACAAAGTTACCCGGAAGATAGCGTATAAATTTGCATGAACAACGGTGAATCATTGACAGGTCAAGATATGTTATTTCAGGTAATCAAAACTTTTGTAAAGGCGTCTTATGAAATTGTACAACGGGGATCAACACGAGATTGTTTTCTTCACATTGGTAGAAATTTTTACCAGGCAACGATGGTTACAAACTGTAGTATTTGCGAGTTTGAGAATACCTGTCTGCGTTAGTGTGGGCAGATGCTGGGACTTCCGTGTAAGATGTGCTGCATTCTCGTAATGACTTGAAGCAACCCGGCGGAGGGTCAGGAGCCGGCGGAGGATCAGGAGCCGGGAGAGCCGGCGGAAGGTCAGGAGCCGGCGGAGGATCAGGAGCCGGGAGAGCCGGCGGAGGGTCAGGAGCCGGCGGAGGATCAGGAGCCGGGAGAGCCGGCGGAGGGCCAGGAGCCGGGAGAGTCGGCGGAGGGCCAGGAGAGGGCGCTGTAGCGGCCGGAACAGGAGAGGGTGCCGGAGCGACCGGAACAGGAGAGGGCGCTGTGGCCGCCGGGACAGGAGAGGGCGCTGTGGCCGCCGGGACAGGAGAGGGCGCCGGTGCGGCCGGGACAGGAGAGGGCGCCGGTGCGGCCGGGACAGGAGAGGGCACCGGTGCGGCCGGGACAGGAGAGGGTGCCGCGGGACGAGGCGCCAGCTCCAGGGCCGGAGAGGCGGCGGCCAGTCCTCCGAGGGCTCGGGCGGCGGTGGCGGCCAGTTCTCCAAGGGCGGCGGCGGCGGCCAGTCCTCCGATGGCTCCGGCGGCGTCGGCGGTCAGTCCTCCGAGGGCTATGGCAGCGGCGGCGGCCAGTCCTCCGTGGACTCGGGCAGCGGCGGCGGCCAGTCCCCAGCGTGCCCGGGCGGCGACCAGTCCTCAGCAGGTTCTGGCGGTGGTGAAAACAGGGCAGCAGGGGAAACTGACGGCGGTGACCTCTGGGCAGCGGGAGGTGCTGGCGGCGTCGACCGCTGGTCAGCGGGAGGTGCTGGCGGCGTCGACCGCTGGGCAGCGGGAGGTGCTGGCGGCGTTGACCGCTGGGCAGCGGGAGGAGCTGGCTGCGACTCCAAGGCAGCAGGGGGCGCTGGCTGCGACTCCAAGGCAGCAGGGGGCGCTGGCTGCGACTCCTGGGCAGCAGGAAAGAGCCTGCGCCTCGGAGCGGGCACCGGACATAGAGGGGGTGCACTCACGGCCCCCCTTGGGCACCCACTCAGCCTCCCCCTAAAAAATTTCTGGGGGTGCCTCGGTTCAGGAGGGTACCGCGGACCAGGCGTTGCGCACCCCGCCCTCTGTTGCATGGCTGCCCCCTTTGGTTGGGCCTTCCTGGTTGAGGAGAAAATGTCCCTCCCCAACCGAAAAGGATACCGGGACAATAGCTCCTTGGTCCCAGTTATGGCCCGCTGCCCGCATGCCTCCACGAGCACTTGCTCGATGCGCTCCTCCGTATAGGGAGCTTCCCGCTCTAGTTACTGGTAGCGCATCGTGCCGAGCAAGCACTCGAGGAGGCGGCGATTCCATATGTTGTCCTCCTCCTTTGAAGCCTGCTTGTTCCATTCGTGGTGGATCATTCTGTCACGGTTTCGGCGGTGTGCGGGAGAAGAACCAGGCGCAGGCATATTCACGTTCAGCGGTTTTTTATTAAACAAACAAACCAAAAAACCAAACAACGAACGGACGAAAAGCTAAACTGAATGAAATGAAAATGCGCACAAGCGACTTATAACAAAATATTCAAACAGTTAATAAGCTAAGCACAGCAAACACTCACCAAACAAACACGAAGACAAGCAACAATGATCCACAAATGCGGGGAGCAGAGGGGAAACATTTAAACATGTACAAATGATGAGATAGGGACCTGGTGTGCACGATTAAAGACGTGACAGAGACAAGTCCGGGGATGCGTTTGTGCGTGATGGGAAACTGCAGGTGCTGCTCACCATATCGTGACACCCGGTCTTTCTCGGTTCTTCATGGAGAGTTTTAAAGACGCAACACATCCGCCTTTTGGTTATTTACTTATTGACTTTAAAGCTACAACACCAGAAGACTACCGTCTGAGAATGGGGTTATTTTCAGTGTAACTTCCTGCAAAACTGTCATTGTCCACCAATCCAATGTCAATACATTTTGGCAGAGGTCCTTAAAAATAGGTTTTCCTGGTTGCAAACGCGACCCCCCGTCGGTAAACTAAATGTCTTCATACACACTCTTTCAATTGGGTACTTGGCAGTGGTTGAGAGTAGCGCTTGTACGTGTCCAAGTTCTACGGCTGGTGAAACAGTCACTTTCTTGACAAATAGTGACGCAGATAATATATGCAAACGATAACGCACATCCCCTGCCCCCATAAGACAGAACTCGTCTTTACCGCGGACCATCCTAACCTTTATGTCAACGCCGTTTAACATGAGTTTCTCCTGAAAGAAGATATCACTATGAACAGGGCCGATCATTTCAAATGTTGTACTATCCGCTGAATAGGCAGCCCTTTTCATGAGTCCATCATTCTCGCCTGCAGGGTCCGTAACATCCATGTGACCTGCGGCGTCCTTGTAAAACAAACCAGCTGAAAACTGTGTCTTTAATGTATCACATCCATAATTCAGAATGCTCTCTATAACGTCTCTGTAGGGATATGTGTTGCTACTCTGGCTAATTAAACGATCACCCAAGGAGACATCCACTTGTGAAAATAGGGTGGCTATCGGGTAGTTGATAACCCCAACACGTGCTCCGGCATCAATATTAGTTCCATCCGGTTTAGTGACTTTTACACATAGGTACAACAAAGTATTGTTTAGATCAACGTAGTCTTCACCATTTCCTGCAATAAAGAACTCCAGAGGGGCTGCGTCTGATATTGCTGATGGGTTGGTATTTCAATGTATGTATTTTTCTCAGTAGATGTCTGTGAGAAAGGAACTGTGAATAAATCCAACTCTGTTTTCATACATTCACCAGACATACGGTGTAGGAGTGCCATCTTCCTAAAATATATTCTTAATCAACTTTGCGGTGTTCCCTTTGAGTGTCCTTCTTTTAACCGTGGCTTTTGTTTTTGTCTCATTCTTGCGTTTTTTACTCTTTGGTAGACTCCCCCTACCAGGTGGTCTCTTTCTAACACCTCGAGTCATAACTATCAACCCAGATCCGTCCTGCTGTTTTATTTGTCGTGACATAACACTGCTGACAACATCGCCAACTATATTCCTCGCTGCATTTTTCAGATGTGGTTTTGCTATTGAGAACCCACGCTTCAACAAAGGTATTGCCATCCGGAAAAGCCCTCGGAAAAGGCCCCCTAGACCAGCCCCATACATTGCAGCCCTACCATGATACCCCGGTAAACCGTTACCGGCCTGTGTTGTGTAGTATTCAACATATCATTGAGGATCATCGTAGAGTTTCTGAGGCTGCATCTTATAGTCTAAAAGATTGTTTGACGGGTCTGAAGTGTAATTGTGCAATCACCTTCCCCACTACGAATGAAACCAACTGATTCTGATCAGATTTTACTTCAATACAGATCTCATCAAAGTGACTCTTACTAAGAGGTACGTAGTGTGGCTTGTCGTACGTCACTGTGACAACTTCGTTCTTTTTCCCTGCAATATGTACAGTTCTCAACAGTGGGACATGACTGTCACCAACTCGTTGATAATCAATTATATCTGTGTAGATGTATTGGGTGTTAAACCCTGTCAGAATATCTGTGGGGAATGACCCGTACCATGGGGCGTACCACCGATTGCATGGTTTTAAGCCTAATATCTGTTCCAGTTTTGCACTGAATTTCAAACTAAAATGGGGCTCGCCTTTTAGAAAGATTCTATTTTTAAATTCATCATACCCCGCCCATACACCATGTGGTTTTATATAAATGTTGATCTTTGCCACTAGTTTTCCTATGCCGTTGTAATAACCGGTGTTGAGTTCACATTTCCAAGTTTTGTCGTGTTTCGAGTCATGTAGTTCAAATGCGTTTTCACCCCATGTAAAAGTGTTCCACGTATGGGGGTATTGGAATTCTATCAAAGATACTTCCCAATCACCTTTCAAATCTATACCTTTGGCAAATTTTGTGGTATAGCTCGAACTCGAATTGTTTGGATAGAGTTACTGGGCAGCGTTATGTAGAAACCACCGCCACCCATGCTGATTGCAGTCAATGTAAATGACGTGATCCTGCAAATCCTGGAGTTTTATCCAGTTTCTAGGTCAAGGACTTGTTCCGATGGTATCCAGCTGTTTAATTTCTCAGGCCAACCAAGCCATTTCACAAGACTCATTTTCTTCCCTTTCTGTACTTTCTCATCCAGAACTGCTTCCACTTTAAAAGTTTTATCCTTAGCCACGATTATTTTCAGTAATTCCTGTTCATAAAAGGTCCCAACTACCACATCACCATCGTAATCTTTTATTCTATATACAGGAGGTACCCGCGGAATGCATTCTGTTATTGTAAAATATTCATCTGTGTACCCTTTTTCATAGCCTTTGGTAAACGCCCCTCTCAACTTTGAGAGTCTCACAGTATGCCCAACCCGGAACTTATAACTTTGATTACCATTTCTCATTATTGTTGTACCATACAGGTTCTTGAGAACTAGTCTAACATTTTCTTCACAAACGTCAGCAGGCTTCATCTTAATAGACCGATGATAGCTATGGTTGTAACCATGAAATAAATCTTGAATAACCTCAACATAGCGATGAGTGCTGGCTGCTGTGAGATACCTCCACATTCGTGATTTAATTGTTTTATTAAATCTCTCAACGATACTCGCTTTGACATCATTTCCTGTAGCAAAATGTTTTATGTTGTACTTCTTCATTAACATTTCAAAATGTGAATTAAAAAACTCCTTCCCCTTGTCCGTTTTTGTGGTGTTCTTCCTTCTTTTAATGTCTTCAAATGCTCGCTTTACCTCGATAGCGCTTTTATTTCTCAGCACACGAATCCATGCGTATTTGCTTAATACATCTATGCATGTTAACATAAATTTCATGTTATCGTTTTCCACACTATAAGCACTCATGTCAACCAAATCCAGCTGAAATTGTGAATTTATATCATGAACAATAACTCTATTTCTTTGAAAATGTATAGCTACAGGCCTGTGTAATGTGTATGTATCCTGGGCGAGTAGCCAGTCATTTGCCTCACCATTTTTGAGGATCTCCCCGGTTTTCTCCAAGTACGCTCTTTTCAATCCCTCTCTACCCACATAAGCGCCAGGGTTAGCCGGGTCGTAGTAAATACTTTTCATAACCTGTTCAGACATCGTAGAGCATTCGGGCAATAATGAGAAGTAATATATGTTTAACATCATTTTATTTGAGTTTTCGAAATTACACGGTATCCAAGAAATTCAGAAAAGTTACACAAGCATTCAGATTACTGCTGATTAGAAAATCTGTAAAAAATTTAGAAATACATTCTACATCCACAGTATCATTACTCAACAATTTTATCACACAAACATCTGTTACATATGTAAACAAACATAACAGGTGCCCAATTTTAAAGTCTTTGTTGTCAGCATTTGAAAATGTTAGAAGTTTATACATGAAGTTGTTTAGGGCCTTTGATTCAACACCGTTTGACAACAATTGCGGCCAATCATCAGATGTGTTCCTGACCGTTTCCATATGCTTGTTCAAATTATTAAAACGTCTTATGCCGACATGGTCTCAGTTATTAAAAGGTCTACAAACATCAATACCGCTCTTGATAGCTTTGTGATTCAACTGTTTAATCGCTAAACCCACATAGGATTTGTTTAGATACATGTAAACATGAGAACTGAAGTTACCCATCCTTAGACAGCAGACTCTTTGCTTTCGTCGCACCAAGACGCCACTGCTTCGCATACAACGTCCTCATTAAATTCATCCATGTATTCATCCCTGTTCTCACTCAGTCTCTGTGTGATGTTCGGCTCCAACTTGAGCTCATGCAGAAAGTTCTCAGCGGCCACATGAACATCGGTCAGCGGTGCATGAAACCCCGATGCGTTCAAAGCCTTGACCAACACATGTTTCAGTCGCGGTGTTAAAACTGTCTCCACAATGTCATCATAATGGGTCTCAAAAAAATAATCAGGCGGATCGAGACCAGAATGTCTTCTCAGGTGGTCCACTTCACATCCGGTGCATGCTTTGTGGAGAATAGCCGCAACAACGTTTTCCAGAATCATACCCAATGTTGCTTTGATGATCTTTAAAACTTTTGGTGCAAGGCGATTGTCCATTTTGTGATAACTCTTGTTAGCATTTGAAAGTTATGACAGATTAACAGATCCTAGCTGATCACCAAACCGGTCAAACCAATGGTAGTTTCTTGTTGGGTATGCCAGTGGAATCAAGCTGTCGGGGTCTGGGGTTCCGTAGAAGGCTTCAGCATTGTCATCCCAGGCGTCACACAGCTAGTCCTCAGCCTTGGGTTCTTCAATCTCCGGTTGGTTGTAATCTTGAGACATGTTTCGTAAATTCTTCCGACTACTTGATAGTCACAGGCGGTCTGTCTGTTTTTATGCTGTGTTGAGGACTGTGTTAGCTTCAGGCGGGGCTTCAGAGTCTTATGTCAGTCGAACAGTCCGCAGTCGCAGTCACAATCTAACCCGTTGACTATTTCCGGAAATAGTTCCAATCTAACAGAGTCATACTGCTTCTATTCATCTACCGTATTATGTTTGCCCTGTTTTGGCCCCAAATAAATCACTTTTCTAAAGGTGTTCCATAAACTGGCATTAAAAACCATTTGATCAGTCACACCAGCCTTAAACTCTTGGCCTTCGGGTAATTCATAAAGTGCAACCTCCGGTATCTCTGGGTTGAAAATGTATCCACCGATCCGACCGTCATTCAACTTCCATTCCCGTGCCAACATATCCTGGTGTAGTTGATGGATTCGGATTAAACTCTGCATCGGTTTCTTCGGGGCTGGCATGTTGATTGTGTCTCTGCTGTCCATTTGTAATCTCTTGCCGACTCGCTGAGCTGCGGTTAAGCTGTTAGCTTTCAATGGTGTTTCAACCAAAACGCTGATCGCTGCACAATCCGCCATGGTTTGTATTGTGTAGGTAAGTTTACTCAGGCAGGACTGAATGACCATCACCGGGGTCTGTGTGGTTTAAATACACAGACCACGCCAATCAGCCCATAAAACATGAAAGGTAAACACCCACCGGTTGTAGGATATCTGTTGTAGCACTTATCGGAACATAAAATGCCAGGTGGGGGGGGGGGGGTTATAGAATTGCTGAACCCTGGCGCCCTTTTGTTAAACACCAAACATCTTGCCGCTGATATAGCACTTATTTATTGCCTGGGAATTTAACATTCCGGAACCCTAAGACCCCATTGTTAAACATCAAACTTATCGCACCTGTTATAACACTCGTCCGGGGTGCTTATCAGTCATTGTAAAACATCAAACATGGACACAACAATGCAATCATAAATTACAAAGTCACCGGACATGCATACGTCATTCCAGAAGTCCCGCCCTAACACACGTCATACAGGAAGTCCATACGTCACACCGGAAGTCCCACCCAGCAAACCGGATGTCCCACCCACCTGTCAAATCAATCTGGAAGCCCCGCCCACCAGGGTCATAAATCACCAAAGTGACACATTATACCCTACATTTACTACTAGAGCTGATAATTTGCTGCAGGTTGTTACAGTGAATGCAAAGTTGGTTATTGATTGTCATGTTACAAATTAATTTTCTGATATATTTTGTTGCAGCATTAGCATTAAGTCATTTCCTGGGTTGTGGTCAGGGATCATTATCAGGGCAGATCAGAGATTGGCTTAGAAGAATGTGTCCATATCTCGCCACTCCGGCATTTGCTGACCAAGGCTGTTTCTGGGTGAATTAGATACCATGGCCCAGAAGTTATTCAGCTGTGGCACCAATCATGTAACTGTGATTTAACACAATGGTCCAGTTATCTTGAACCATGCACAAGGCTATGCATGGTCTGTGTTCGATAGTGCTGCCTGATTAACCTACATTTTGGTATCTTTTTACAATTTGTTTACAAATTCAAGCTCATTGTGCTATTTTCAGAAAAGTTAAATAATTCATTAGAGAAGCTGGAATGAACCAACTGGTACTCCAAGCTTTCAGGTTTTAATAGGCAAATACTCAATTAAGGTCAACTTGGAACTTAAAAAGTAGGAGGCATGAGTCTATACTCAACACAGAAAAACATTTATGCGTGGTCTAAGACAGTAAATTGTTGTAATTATAGTTACATAGTATTTTTGGTATGTTTTTCAGAACTGTCCTGAATGCCCCACTATAAACTTCAAATGGAGGTTCTTTTGAAGTGAGCATGATTTTACCAAGCAAAATGATAATAATATTATAAATTCTCATAGGTAGCTTGAAGTGGGCTTTTGTGTTGATTTTTTTGCCCTATCCTTTGTAATTGGCCGCCCCTGGATTATTGGAATGTACACCACCGTTAATTTTTATGAAACTGTGTTAAACAAAATTTTGTCGAATTAACTGATTTCTTTTTTGTCTCCAATTGTTTATTTGGTCTATGCTTTAATTTCAGAGTACATTAAGACATTAAACTGTGTGAATTTCAATAAAAATCGGAAAAATGGGGGTGTCCTAATACTTTTGACCAGCAGTGTATACACAGTGATGCTTGAAAGTATGTGAACCCTACACGGATAGTCAAATCAATAGCGCGTGGCACATCCATTAGCAGTGATGACTTAAAGTAAACGTCTACGATAGCCACTAATCAGTCTCTAACATCTTATTTTAGAGGTTTTTGCCGACTTCTCCTTACAGAACTCAGTCAATTGAGTGGTTGACTGAGTTAGCTTTTCTAATTGGTGTTTGGCCACAACCAAATATGTATGTTCATTAAATGATTCCCCAATTCAACCAAATGCAGTAAGCAGGCATGGTGCCAGGATTTCTTCTTTCCCGGGGCTAAGGGGGTGCATGACCAAGAGATGGGGGGTTAAAAAATAGTAGATTTTCATGACATCAGAGTTATAAGAAAGATCTCATTTTTAAAATACTAAAATGCATGAGGGGGCTGAACTGGCGCTGTGCAGATTTGCCCCCCCTTAAAAGAGAGCTGGTCTTTGTTTATGCCCATTTGGTGTAGTTCACACCCTCTTAGGCCTTAACCCCACCCAGCTACTTAAAGCTGTAGGACATAACTTTCAAAATAGGAAGTATTTCCGCCTAATTTTCCCAGAAATTTCGGCTGTCGCTGGTGTGACGTCAGTTCACTCTTAAAGCCCCACAAGTTATCTGTGCACTTTATTCAGCTCATCTAAAAATAAATGTTGCTTGATGATACAAAATATATACAAAATGTATATGTGTTATATATAAATAAATTTGTAATTTTTGGGTGACTAAGAACAAACTTTATGCAAAATAAATTCTAATTCACTCCTGAAGCATCAGTCTGTAAAGGGAAGGGTTTTGTGAAGCCAGGACTGGGTAGCACTGATTCGCTACGGATGGCTACTTTGAGGTCACAAAACAGTCTGCTCACACTCTTCAGAACTCCTTTTCCAATCACATATCCAAGATACTCAACTTCCTTATGAGCAAAGGCATACTTTCCGGGATTGATTGTGAGACCCGCAGCTTTTATGTGTTGCAATACCTGCTGCAGGTGATCCACATGGTCCTCCCAGGACTGGCTGAATATCACCACATCATTTAGGTAGGCTGCCGAGAAATCTGTGTCCCTCAATACCTGGTCCATTATGTTGCGTTTCCACTGGTGCCAAGCACTGTGTTTTATCCTAAAGTAATAGCCAGACTTTTTTTTGTTTCCACTGACATGGGCCAGTCGGCCACTAGGCCATGGCCGAGTAGCCCAGCTCTCACTTGGTGCCAAGCCCCGGACTTTAGGACTTAGGGCGGGGTTTGCGAATTGACGCGTGACGTGGTGTGAAAACGCGGGATGTTGTTCTATTCAAATGGCGATGTGTATCGTTTGCTTTAGGCTTCTCGTAATGGTTTTCATCAGATCTAACAAACAGATCCCTGATAAAACAAAGAAAATAAAGCAATAGTACAGGGCAGCAAAGAATCACAACGGAAAGAGTTGGAACGACCGAAGGTGGTACGATGCCATTGATTCAATAGAAAACGCCGCATGTTGTGCTATTCAAATAGCAATATGTATCATTTGCTAAGTCTTTAGGCTTCTCATAATGGTTTTCATCCGATCTAACAAACAGATCCCTGATAAAATAAAGAAAATAAAGCAATAGTACAGGGAAGAAAAAACTCAGAACGGAAAGAGTTGGAACGACCGAATATGGTACGATACCACTGACTCAATAGAAAAACAGAGCGCTGAGACCAAGATGTTGCCTGCAGACCCTATTACAACATGAAATTACCTCAGAATTCTCCCAAATCCTTCTATTAAAGGTAGATAGTATAGGATATATAGAAAGAATAGAGGTTTGACATAGGATCGTCTCTGAGCTATCATCACCCTTTATGAATGTGTGTATAATCAGTAGGCACGTGAGTGAAAATACAAAGAATTATTATGGGGATCATTATGGTAATAGCAATCAATGTATCAGCGATATATAACATGATTAATGATTGTCTGAATAATCAAAAGGTATAGGGCCCTAATGGCTCTATTATTTTTATACAAATCCCTGAAGCCTGCGCCACCAATATTTAACAGGGAAAGGATCTTGGAAGGTTGGGAAACAATGGTGGTGGATGGGGAGTAAGATCCGCCCAAGAATTAGCATAAGGGGGTGGCCAGGAAGATTGTACAAGATAACACTGTATAAATATGTGTGTCCCGGGTTGGCCAGACAGTTGTTCCTGCAGGTCAACTCGGCTTTTATGATTACTCATTAAAAGTCTAAATTGAATCCACAAACTCCTGAGTTATTGCATCTTT
Source organism: Esox masquinongy (assembly GCA_016801175.1). NCBI lineage: Eukaryota > Metazoa > Chordata > Actinopteri > Esociformes > Esocidae > Esox > Esox masquinongy. Next base: position 844 of record JACXGI010001055.1, on the reverse strand, counting down.
TGAGTTCTAGCATCCTTTTTGGCAAGAAGATAAATTTTTCCATGACATATTCTTGGAGGCACTGCTGAGATTGGCAAGGGGCCAGACGTGACGGCTGCCAGAGGCGCTAAGGGTCGGGTTACACAAACGACGCGTGGCCACGCTAAGAGGTAAGCATGTTCTTGCTCTAAAAAATTTTTTATTGGTTTGTGTGACCTGACCTTCCAGGCTGGGCAGACACACCACGTAAGGCCTCTCCAAATTTAACGAACTGAGTTTTGTGAGAGAATGAGTTTTTGAATTCAAAGTAACGTATGTGTCTACTAACACCCTGTACATAAATTTGTAAATAAGTAAGGGAGTTGCAACTAAGAAGAGGTCTGTCGAATACCGCCTTAGGTTTGGCCGCCTAGAAGGGTCTGCTTTCGACAGGAAGTCCCCCAATCCACCTTGATAGAAGGAAAGCCACAAGGGACAGGGATTGCAGGGCACCGTGGATACCAACCCAGCATAAAGTAGAGAGGGCTGCTGAGGGTTTGGGAGTGTTGGACAGTTCTGTATTGATGACGGCTACCTGCAAACCAGGGGAGTGACGACTACCTGCAGACCAGGAAGAGACGGGGTCAACAGACTGTAATACGAGTGTTTGAGAGTATGTAATAAAGAATTGAGAAGTCGGTTTATCGATGAATGCAGAGTGAGTGTGGACAGGAAAGTTGCCCAAGTAGTGAATGAATGCGGAATGAGTGGTTTGGTTGTTAGAAAGCGTGAAAAGAGGACAAGGCACGATAAGAAAGATACCTTGAGGATATATGGGCGCTTGGCCCCAAGGAGATATACAAGTTGTATAGGTGATGTTACTATT